>ML782991.1:647237-683380 GCA_009831015.1 Picea engelmannii
AAAAGTCATGTGGGCCCCGTTTGGGTAAGTTGGTGCATCAACTTCTCGGGGTCGTAACTTTTGCATACGATCTCTGTTTTAGGCGTGTGATAGCTCGTTGGAAAGGTATCGTCGAGGAGATTCATTTTGGGGGCTCAATCATGTCTTTGGCTATCATTGAGAATCTCGATCTCGAAAAAAACTTCATTTAGGCCCTCAAAATGGCCCCAGAAGTGAAAACCTGCTAAAAATAGTAAATTGCCAAAATGGCCAGAAAACTGTTTTGAGCCATTTGGAAAAGGTGGGTGGCCCCCGATATCCACCTGGATCACATTGTTAGTCAATAAAAATTAATATTACACAATTGTTACGATGTTTCCCCTGAAATCACCCTTGAATTCGTTATCTTCTCCCTATGTTGTATAGAAATTTATTTTGGGTTATCTCCTGCTTGTGCTTTCCTTTTCTTCAACCATTTGAGAATTTAAGAGACCAAGTTCATAAATTTTCTCCTTGAAGTTAAGAGTCGATCCCAGTTGAACGATTATGCACACAATGGTAAAACCCCTCATACTTAACACTTTTTATGAGGTATTCCCAAATTCTCGGTCATTTTTCCATTAAATCCGCTCATTTCCCCTGTTGCATAATCTTCCTGGTTATATCTTCTTGACCTATTGTTATTGGTCTGTGAAACCATGAGTTTTGAGTTCTAAATCTATTGAAAAACAAATTCCCTATGGAGTCACCGGTTTGTTGGCAATTAAAATCGTAAACAATGATTTTGCCCGCAAAGTATTGCTAAAGCCTATTATTATAAGCTAATAAGATATGTAATACTAGTAGGTGGGACACCCTTGTAGATTGGGATATTAGATATGGTTCTTATTTCATATTTATTCTGTTGTTCAAGATTGCTTACAGAGTCCCACATGATCCATGAAAACTTGGTTTTATTGGCAATGGATAAGGCCTATTATGTGTTGGTTCTAATTGCGACAAATGAATGATGGATAAGGCATGTTATGTGTTGATTTTGTTGCTCTAGGCTCTAATTTCATGTTATGATGTCCTATGTTGTCCATTGTTACCCTTTCTTTTTGTTCTCGAATTCATTACTGTGACACCTGCACAATAGACATGCTAGTAACAACACATAAGAGTAGTTGAAAAGAGGTAAAATCTAGATAAACAAAATACAAAAAGAAGAAACTAGACTATATTAATATGCTACAATATATGCATTGGAATTAAAAGGATGGTTGTTAGTCCTAGCTAGTGGTATTAGTGGCTACATGATTTATTGAGTTATATGGAAATACATGTGATATGCATTATAGTATGGTTGGCAGTGGTTAATGTGACATAGGGTGGAATCTTTGGCAAACAATGGATGTTGGTTTCGATGCATGGTTTAATTCAATGAATTAATGGAAGGTTGGCTATCATTTACTAAGGAATTGAATGAGTGGGGGTGGAGGTGGCGTGCATTTACTACACGTCACTCCATACCCTCCCACTGACCGTCACCCTGGCTTGGCTATTGTTCCATTGTGATCGTTGTGGTTAAGCTCCAATTTTCAAGCAGCGAAAGAACTGCTCAGCCAAGATCACGTTTTTAAGGTTTTCATGGTTACAGGTATGTATTTTCACCATCCATGAGCCCACTATGGTTATGACATATATATTGGCTCGATGATGTATGGGTCTGTGCTTTCCTTAAGTCTGGAAACTATGTAAATTTGTGATATTTTTCTGGAATGAATGGTTGGAGTGGTTTTCATTGCATTAATGTTTGAAGTCACAGTTTTATTGACCATTCTTAGTGTTAGAATCCATGAAGGCTCTCAGTCATCCTTACTGGTCTTGGTTGAAGGGTTTTCATTCGGTCCAGATTGGTTGGATGTCTCCACTCATTATTATCACCATAACGAGTCAGTTGTTGTTATGGGGTTTACTGGGTTTGAAGCACTTGTGTCACTGCGAATTGTTTCACTTGGGTATCGGTTCATTCATGTTATTGATGTTTGCACAATAGGTTATGATGGTTGTTATGCCAAATGACTTGCTTAAGGTTGATTGTTATTTCTTGGCTTTGTTTTCTCTCGGCATTCTTCGGTTGATTTGGAAAACCACAAGGGTTATGCCCTCCGTGTTCTAAGTGTTGTTACAAGACCAAAATGAATCCCTTGCTCCTTTGTTCATAGTCTTTCCTATCATGGGAATTTTGACCTTTTCTGCGAAGTTAGTGGTGGTATACCCAGTGTGTGCACCGTTGGTCTCAGAGGTTCTCACCCGATGTTGGGGGTCCACTCCAGTCTCCCTGTGGTGGTCCATAGGGATAATCCTTGATTACTCAAAGTTTAGTTTTGATAAAGGGAATTTGTTATGTCCCGTTGGACACATGGTTGATGGTTATGGGTTGGTGGTGCATCGTCGATAGTGTTCTATTTTTGGCTCTTCTCTATTGATGATCCTGACAGTGGTTTTGGTTATTGGTATTTAGTCATTGCAATTGGTTATTATAAGAGTCAAATTGATAAGCTCATCATGGTTAATTGGTTGATTGGATAAATGGGATTAAATACACATTTGTTGTCTTTTACATTATGATTATTGAATTGTTAACCCAACATTAGTTTTAATTGATTAAGTCAGAGAAATGCTTCGTGTGTGATGCGTGGGTATGTGTGGCCTTCCTACAACATGTTAGGTTGAGTTAATGATTGTTGTGACTACGTGTTTTAAATTTCCAAATGGGAGTATTGCAATCATGGTAATTATGGCATGGCTATTCACTGTATATGTTATCGATATTATTGATTTCCCCATCAGAGAGGGTCACGGGTTTTTAAGCAATATGATTTTGTTGGAATTTGATCAATTTGTGTGATGAGATTGGGTATACTATGTCTGCCTTGTTGTATTGGATTGATAGCCCAACATTGTGGGTGTTTAGATTCTGAGTGATTGGACTTGTACCATAACATAAATGCTCTTGTTTTTTTTCGAATGGTCTGTGTATTCCACATCATAGTATGAGTTGAATGGTGATTGTTGTCTGTGAGTTTAAATGACAAGTCAGGATCTTTGCAATTAAAATATTGATGGTTGTATTTGGATATCCGTTACGTGCGTTGATGAATACCATGCATCATAGAAGAGATAGGCACAGGTTATGTGACATTATAATCTCATTAAAATTTAATTATTAAATGAACTAAAGGATGAAATCGGTCATGATTTTTGTGTTTGTATTTGATGATTGAAATAATTCGTGGGTAGTGGTTGATGAGTTGATGCTAAACAAGGTGGAAACAACTGATTGTGTATTCATTTGGGAATTGTTTTAAAACATTAAATGGACAATGAGAAGAAAACAAAATATTCTACAGGTTGTTGTGGGATGCATAATGTCTGGTTTTGGTGACACTGTGTTAAAGATATGATTACAAACAACGAACAAGTTAATGCATAGAATTCATTGAATTACAACGAGTAGTTTTTCATTCGATCACAGTGATTGTTTGGTTGGTGTTATTTCTTTTTACGTTTGATATAGAATGGTTTTATGGATTACTTAATTAATTTTATGAATAATGTCTTCTCTCTTTCCCTACCATTATATCACTTTTCACTAATTACAACCCCATCGCCTTCCCACATTCATTTTTCACTCCCTGTTCTTAAAATTTAATCACAATTAAGAATAATTATGTATTGAAGTAGTTTGAAACCACAGTTTCTTGGTTGGATCACGGTGATATTTTCTTTGGTTTTCATTACAATTGACTGTTTTTTGTCTTTGAGAAGTAACCATGTTTCGTTTCCCCCTTATTTTATCATGTTTCTCTCAATACAAACCCCTCGCATATCCCATGACTTTTTGTTCACCCCCTGCTCATTGACAACATTTAAACAATTTGTATGGATTAGATTGCATGAGTCTAATATGTTGTTGAGCGAAAGTCTATTTCATATTTGTAAGGAGTTTTCATGTATGGTTGTAAAGGAACTATTTTCTAATAAATCATGCATGCAAGAATGAGTTTTTTCAGCTGAGGTAGCCATGGCAGAGGAAACTGAGGGAGAGGTAATTGGAATAGAGGCCCAAGAAGGCCAAGATTCTCCATACACTTTGATGTTGACTCGCAAGAGTTAGGCCAATTATTTCAGGCTGAATTTTTCAATTGGATTGGACAAGGAGTGGTCCAGGATAGGCCTGAAAGGCCTCCCTTCCAAGCTCCACAAGCCCTTGGTATTCACATGCCCCCTCATGTCTCATTACAACACAAGGTTCCCGAAAATGATAGATGGTAAGAGATTGTCCACCCGACAGTCTCCTAACATCGTGTCTGGCCCAATTTGTCCCTACCTACTCCCCCGCCTATCAATAAGATTTTTCAAACTACACATGTCCACTCACTGGTTCAGTCCTCTCATGCTAGCAAAAGATTGAAAACTGAGGCCCACCATGCCCCTGACAAAGGAAAATCCACTATTGTCCCTTCCTCACCCTCCAATGGCTCTAATAAATTCGTATCTTCCTAGATGCATTTGAGGGACGATTGTTCTCATGTGATCAACGAGATTAGATCTAAAGGATCAATGAAGCCAAAGGCAAATTCAAAGAATTCTAAGGGTGACAACGACAATCAAGGAAAGATTGCATCTCAGAGTGGAAAATATGGTTTTTGAGTTTTATTTTATTTATTTTTTATGAAAGTTGACTTCAGAAGTTTTGGACAACATGTTTTCTTTGGATGTATGAGTAATATGTTTTTGAAAACAATTTCAAATATCAATGAGATAAATTGTCAAATATGAATGTGATGATGGGAGTCACAAGGAGGGGTGTTTTGATTAATTAAATAGTTATTTTATGATTGTTAAGAACTAAAGGGAGTTACAAGGGGTCCCGCCTACTAGTTATTATTTATTTAAACCCCTTATTATGATTTATTACTTCCCCCCTAACTAAAAATTTGGTTGAGTTTTAGTTAACTTAGCTAATGAAGTAGTTCAACTACTTCAACCAATTCTAATTTGCTTAAAGGCAAAAGGAAATGGAAGAACAAGAGGATGATAGAAGCAGAAGCATACTAAGGGTCTTATTGTAAACAACAAGATTCAAGGATGAATTACATCATTGAAACACTTTTTTTTTCAGAGAGTCAAGTGGGCAACAATCTGTGGCAAGCTAATCCAACTTTTAGAGTTTGGTTTTTTTTTTTTTTTTGTCACGGGTCATTTTGTATGTTTCATCGGGGATGTCTAAGTTTGACTTTGGTCCAAAACTTCTTCACAAAATTTTGTAAAGAGAATGAATCTTTGATGAATTGGAATGAAATAAAGGATTTATTTATGTCTCATTTGTCTTGATTATAATCTTGGAGTCTTTACTTCTGTCTCTACATTTATTTCAACAACTGTTATATTCAGAAAATCATATAAATAATGAATTTTCCAGCAAGATTTTATCTATAAAAAGACTAGCCTAAGAACCTGTAATCAATACTTGTGAGTTAGGATATTATTTTTGATGGCTATAAACATAGGGTGACATTCCCATCTATTTTTCTTTAGCCAAGCATAATCTGAAAATTCTTGAGTAAGATCATTTCATATCTTTTCCTCAACAGTGTCCATATCCTACATGCACCTCCTTGCATTGAGCATAGGTATGTTCCATTGTTCGAGCTATTTTCTTACTCGCGAGACTTGTTTCCTCCTATGTATCATAACATTCATTTGTCTATGAAAGAGAAAAAAATACGGGTGAGAAAAAAATATTATCTCATGTTGGCAACAGTCATGTCGCCTTTGAACAAAGCACAAACTTTTGAGTCCCCTTGTCATCCAAAGTTTGGGTTTATCATGACCTTAGGAAGTTGAGTTGGTTACTCAGAATTTACTCCTTCGATTGGTTACTCTTCTAGTCCTTATGGAGATTTTGATTGGTGCCTTCTGCATCAAAAAGTTTCATTATTATGTCTATGCTTCTAGAGTCCTCCATATGCCTCATCCTCTTCTTAAAAGGATGTCTATAAGCATGTGTCGGAAATTTCTTAGAAATCTTGACTTTGCATGTCGGTCATACCCTCAGTTTGTATTATAATTACATGAAGTTGTATTCCTACCGTGCACCTTGGTCCTACTTTCATTATGGGAAGGTAACCTTGAACCCAATAGTCGACATCTCCTCATTGGTCGCTAACTGGGAGGTCTCCCTTGTGTTCGAAGGAAATAAATCTATTCACACATTGAATTCCATTATCCTTATTGGTGGTTTCCTCACCTTTGTCATCATTTTTCATTAATGGTTTCTATTCAAGGGGTCTTTTTCGTGCACTCCTTGCATCTGGTGCATATGAAAGATGTACAGGGTCATTGGTTTGTTAACATGATGTCTGTCCGAGTTCCTCCAAATCATCAAGTTATTTCTTTGTACCTCGATCTTAATTATGAGAGATGCCTTAATTATGTCCTTTCAATGGGTGTCCTTCCATTGATTTCATGTAATGAACCTCAAATTTACTCATATTTAAGAAAAATAAATAAAAATTATCTGTCTTCTAAAAAATTTATTGATAGAATAAGGGTTCCTAGTTCTACAAACATGGTTTCACTTAGTGATGAAGCTCTGTAAAAAGAAACCTTTTTATAAATTCTATTACACAAATCTTATTACAAAATTCTAGATTTCCACTTACCACAAGATATCCCATTTATCTTATCTTGCTTAAGCACATGTAAAAGGATTATAAGGAAGTGTTTCCAAGGCTTTAGTAAAACCCTTTTAGCCTCTAGGTCTACGTGTGTAAGTGGAGTCTTACCATTCATACTACAACTCGTTTATTTCTTTGTCTAACAAAGGTTCCATATTCGCGCACAAGTCCACTTCTGGATTTTTAACCCTAGGAAACTTTCAGTAGATCTTTATCCATATTAGCCATGGGGTCAAGTTTGTACACCAAAAAACTAATATAACTGCCAAGTCATGGCTATTGAGTGGTTCTTCGAACCGGTAGCTGGTTGAAATGAAGAATTAAATCCGAAAGCCAAATGGAAATTTGACAACTAGGATCGAACAGTTTCCTTGACTCACAAATATGTTGTGAAAGGAATTTAACTTCTGTCGAGTCATGAAGGTGTCAACTCACACCACTCTTTAAGTGGAAGAGACGGTTCCCTGTCATAATAGTTAAGGCTCTGTAACTCCATTGATGGCAGTCCTGTGAGTCCCAATGTATTTACCGAGATTTACACCTAAGGTGTCAAATCAACTTTGCCATTGTCACATGGCTATCTATCCTCCACACTCTTTACATTTACTCCTAGTCGTCATTGCGTTGCTTAGGGTTCGAGTAGGTTCACCATTTATCAAAGTTGTTTTTCTGCGAAGCGGCTCTGTGTCACAAGATTTGGTTGAGGCATAGTCTAATGCCACGATGGTCACTTCATAGTTGAAATAGACAACATGGACCGTCTTCCAGGTAAGTTTTCCTCAGTCATAAAACCCATCTTGGTTAAATAATATGGTGCATTTTTCTGAAAAACAATGAGTAAGAATCTTGTCACTGGTAATCTTGTCATGTCTGTTTTATTCCTATTGAGTTCCCATTTGCATGTGACCTCCCTATATTATTTATATTCATCCTACATCCCTCCTGGAGGAATGATTTTCTTAAGGTTTATCGATGTTTCTCTTCTATTATGGAGAGGGGAGGCGAGCCTCATTTACCCATAATCAGGAGTCTGGGGTTTAAAAGAAAAACTCCCTATTGCAGGCCGGGGTTCTTAGCCAAGAAAGCTATGAGTTTGGGTAGTAAAACCCTACAGTGTGTTTGTTTTCTTGATTAGTATAGGGGATACCTTTCTTCCAAGGTGCCAACTGGGTTAATCGAACATTTTCCCACATTAAAAGCCAAAATCTATCTATGTTGAAAGTGGACTTTTACCTTTCTGAGAAGGTTGGGGTGTGAGTAACCTAGGCGCAATCTAGTTAAGTGTACTTCTAGTTAAAGGAATATTTAGACTCTGCTTACACTTAAAATGTTATATGTCATTCTTGTATGCAAGGGACTTAGTATATTCGACTACTATATTTCATTATCTACTATACTGTGTAAATATTTTCCTTATGTTATTTAACTTGTTTCAAGAGTGGAAACGTATCACTAATGATGGACCCTATTTGATGCGAGGGTACCCATCAGTGTGTTGCTGCACCCTTAACCCTTGGCCCTGGACGTCTATATAGACTGGAAAAAAACAAGGACATGGAAGACATGTGAATCACAAATCAGAAGTTAAGTAATGTTTTGTTAATAACCCATCTCCCTCTGTTGGTGTACTTCTTAATCTCTTTTTTTTTTTTTTGCATATAAATTATTAATATTCGTATGATAGTTTTTATCAAGTCTGGGGTTGGGTTATGACAGTATGATTCTTTCAACGAATCATCTATAGGATTATCCTCTACAATTAAAGAATGTAAATGACTATTTAATTAAGTCAGGCCCTATTCCACTTCTAAAAACCTCATAATAGGGCAAAGAAACTTATGAAGTTTTATTTGGTATTATAAATAGAATTTAAGGAGGAGAGTTAATCTCTTATTTGATAATTTCTTCAAATGAGAGGTAGTGGATTGCCGGATTAGCATAGTTTGTTTATTCAAATAATATGACACAGATCTCTGTGTGGGTTTCTATTTCATTAATTAAATTTGCTTTAATAAATTCTGTACGCGGTACAAACTGCAATGGTATCTATCTATCTATCTATCTATCTATATATATATATAATTCTATATGTACTATATGTACCGACTTGTTCTACTCAATCATTCAAAGATAGATCTGTCTAGCAATTCAATTGTAGAAGTCAGAATGTACCTGTAGAAAGATTTGTTCCTTTCGAGTTCATTCGTTCATAAATAATTCTACCCAAAATTTTAATCACAGAAATAAACATACACCTATAGATGCACCTATTCTTTCAAGTTCATTATACATAGATCATACTGCCTAGGATTTTAGTTTCAGAAGGAGCCATTCTAGAATTTGGTCTTTGATCATAACTTCATACAACGAACAAATGGCACATATGGAATATTATTTCAACTTAACACAAAAAGAGAGGCATCATTTTGGATACATAAAATCATTCAAACAAAGAAGGATAATATTTAACATATCTGAACAAGTTCGCGGGAAGACAAAGGGAACAACCACGTTCCTCCAAACCGTAGACCCAGAAATCCAAGTTACTTTCCCGATTCACCCCCTATCCTGACCATGAATCCATGAGGGTGAACTTGAAATCTCCTCTTCAACAAATTTTCCTCTATCTGTAGTTGTCTCCTTGCCTCACACTCAATATTTAGTGTTCATAACAACAAGTATACATCAATTTCTTTTCCTCAACATACTAGGCAAAGTCTTGCCTCCTCACATATGCTATTTAGCAAAACATATTTTTGCCTAGGTCTTACTTCCCCCCCTTGGGAATTTTCGCAGCTTTCTAAATCCTTGATTTCCAGGGGCTGCCAGTGGTCAAATCCCTTATTTTCCACTTGTAACAATCAGCCCAAAGGTAGTTCTGACATGTTCCCCACTCATGGAGTCATGGTCAACTAAATTTAACATGGTTGTTCCATTTGTCCCCCTGCAATAATTAAAACAATATTCTATTTACATACAAGTGTGGTAGTAAAATATTTAGTTGGGTCAGATCAGGTCTCTTCCCAATAGTCATAGTAATTAATTACAATTATATCAAATTCAAAATTCGGGATTTCCATAAATGGCAAAAAAATTTCAAATTCGAATTTACTAAAACCAAAATACTTTTCTAACAATTTTTTTTTTTAATTTCAAAATAATTTATTTATGGGGATTTCACATCCTTTCCCCCTTCAATAAAACACTATCCTCATTATTCGTTCCTTTCTTCAAACATGATGGTATGAGATTTCCACAAATCTCCCTCCAACTCCCAAGTGGCCTCCTCAAGACTCAAGTGCTTCCATTGGACCTTTACCTGAGCGACGACTCTGTTCCGAAGTGATATTTCACTCCGATCCAGAATGCACAGGGGTTCCAACTGGAATTCGCCTTCTGGTTCCACCTGCACCAAGCTCCAATCGATCATATGAGTAGGATCATGAACATAATTTTTTAACAAAGACACATGAAACACATTATGAATTTTAAGATTAGCTGGAAGTGCAAGTTGGTATGCTACGAGAACAATTTGAGCTAGTATCTCGAAGGGCCCATAAAACGTGAGTGTCATCTTGACACATTTTCTAAGTTTTAGTGAACTCTTTCTGGCTTTGACTTTTAAGTAAACATGATCTCCCACTTGAAACTCCAAGTGTCTTCTTTTCTGGTCTGCATAACTTTTTTGTCTGTCGTGTGCCACTTTCAAGTTTTGTTGTACCTGGCTTACCGTACCTTCCATTTCTTGGAGCATCTCTGGTCCAACCATAAGTTTTTCAGCCGAGTTATCCCAGTTAATCAGAGTTGTACACTTTATGTCATGTAGTACCTCAAAGGGGCTCAACTTAGCTGACGTTTGTTATCCATTGTTATATGTAAATTCTACCAGGTGGAGGTAGTCTTCCCACCTGCTCGGTTTTGTTCTTATGTGCATGCAGAGCATATCTTCTACGATTTGATTTGTCCTTTCGGTTTGTCCATCCGTTTTTGGATGATAACTCGTATTGAAATGAAAATCAGTTTTTATCCCTGCAAGTAATGCTTTCCATAAAGAAGATGTAAATTTTACGTCTCTATCAAAAATCATCGTTTTAGGAATACCATGTAGTCTAAAAATTTCTTTCATAAATATTTTAGCGATATTTATAGCTTTAAAAGTAGACTTTATAGGAATAAAGTGTGTAGACTTACTGAGTTTGTCAATTACAACGATAATAGAGTCATTTTGTTTCTGAGTTTTTGGGAAACCTATAATAAAGTCTAGCGATATGGTCTCCCACTTCCATTCTGGTACTGGCAATGGTTGTAGTAGGATGACTGGATGTTGGAGTTCGGCCTTAACTTGCTGACAATCTTGGCACCTAGCCAAATATTCTGTTGTTTCGCCTTTCATATTAGGCTAGTAAAATAATTTTCTAAGTGTCGTCATCATTTTATGGTATCCTGGATGACTAGAATATGGTTTCTTATGCACTTCATCCAAGATTGTTGCCTTTAATTTTGCTGAATCTAGTATGTAAAGTCTGTTTTTAAATCGTAATAGTCCATTTTTTTCGATACTCAGATCTATTTTATCTGAGTTTGTGGTACAGTTTTGTAATTCTACCATCATTTTGGTGTAATTTTTGTCGTTAATACCTATTGTCCTTATTCTCTCTTCCAGGTCACTCTCTTCTCTACTGACATTTATTTAGAATAACACATGGACTCTTCTTCTTAGGGCATATGCTACCTTATTTTCCTTACCCTTGATATGTATGACCTCAAAGCCAAATTCACTCAAAAATGATAGCCACCTTGCTTGCCTTGCATTAAGATCTGGTTGGCTAAACAAATATTTCACACCGCTATTATCTGTCAATAGTAGAAATCTTCTTCCCATTATGTAGTGTTGCCACATTTTTAAGGCGTGTATTACTGCTGCCAATTCTAAGTCATGAGTGACATAATTTCGCTCATGTTCTTTTAATTTCCGGGACTCATAACAAATCACGTGTCCTTCCTAAGTTAGGACACCACCTAGTCCTTCTTTGTTCGCATCGACACATATGGTAAAGTCTTTATTTTGGTCTACCACCTTCAAGATGGGTGCAATTGTCAATAATTCTTTCATCTTGTTAAAACTGTCTTGGCACTTTTGTGACCAGTTAAACTTGGTCCCTTTCTTTTGTAAAGACGTGATAGGGTAAGCTATATTGGAAAACCCTTCTATAAATTTGCGATAATATCTGGTGATTCCCATGAATGACCAGATATGGGCTACGTCCTTAGGTATCGACCATTCCATGATGGCTTTTATTTTCTCATGGTCGATGACAATGCCTTTTACTGAAATTACATGGCCTAGATATTGTATTTTCTTTAGATAAAAGTCACAGTTATCAAATTTGGCATATAGTTTGTGTTTCCTCAACATTTGCAGAACTATTCTTAATTGTTCTTCATGTTCTTCCTCTTTCTTCGAATAGACTAGAATATCGTCGATATATACTAGTACGAACTTGTCCAAGTACTGGATGAAAATACTATTCATCAGGCACATGAACGTGGTTGGTGAGATAGTGAGTCCGAATAGTATGACTACGAATTTGTAGTGTCCATATCTTGTTCGAAAGGTTGTTTTTTTTATGTCCTCATATTTTATCCTAACTTGATGATACCCAGATCGTAAATCCAACTTTGAAAAGATCTTGGCCCCACCTACTTGATCGAACAGATTGTTTATTCTAGGTAAGGGGTATTTGTTCTTAGTAGTCATTTTATTCAATTGTTTGTAATTGATACAAAGTCTTAGAGTATTGTATTTCTTTTTCACAAAGCGGTATGGGGATCCCCATGGTGAAACACTCTGTCTGATATACTCTTTGTCCAATAATTCATGCAGTCGTATTTTTAATTTTGTCAATTCTGGTAGACTCATTCGGTAAGGTGCTTTGGAGATAGGGGCTGAGCCAGGTAGCAGGTCTATGGAGAAGTCTATTTACCTTCTAGGACGTAATTATGGTATCTCATCAACAAATACGTCTCTGAATTTACATAGGACAACAAACTCTTCCAGATTGGGGTTATCTTATTTTTCTAACAGATTCGTTATTTGAATGGCAGAGACTTGACAACCCTTTCTCATGCATTTCTTGAATTGCATTGTTGTGACTTGTCTTAACAGATACCAGTTTTGGTATACCTTGGGTTGTTCTAGTAGTGTCATAATATTATTTATAATTAAGTGTCTTTGTAAAACAATCTAGAACTGCTTTGTGCTTTTCCAACCAATCCATTCCGATAATCATATCGTAAGATCCTATTGGTAGAATATTCAGATTTGTTTTTATGTTTTGAACATCTAAACTAAATTCAAAATAAGAAATAAAATCAACCACTTTCCTTTTAGTTCCTGTTGCTAAATGTACCAACAAATATTTTGCGTGTTTTGTTCTCTTAATTTTATTTGACTCTACTAATCCGGGAGTGATATAACTTCACGTAGCTCCAAAATCAATTAAAACATAAATCTGGGTGTTGTTGATTTTACCTTCGATTTCCACCACAGAGGACTAGTGGTCATCTTGTCGACCATCAATGGCTACATTTATCTGATGCAGACTTCTGTCCACATCACCCACCATCGAGGCTTCTTGCAAATTATGTACAACGATTATGTTTGTTGTATTTAAATGTGGACAATTCCTCCTTAGATGAGGTTCTCCACATTCCCAGCACTTCAATGGTTCATGAGGACTGTCCCCAAATTTATTTGTTCCTAGATTTACCAGTTTGCCCCTGCCTTGCATACTTGGATGGTTTTAGTGAAGATATTTTCTCGGAAATCTTTTTGCTGCATTCCGATAAGGAGTTGGCTAGAATCCCTTCTTCCGCTGGTTCATTCAGTCTTGTTTCCTATCTTTCCAATCTTTGGGAAATTTTGCCCGTTGTTTGTATTGGTCGTAGCACATTTTTGCTTTACTGAATGCTTAACTCAAGGATTTGGGGTTGTCAAACTCAATTATGTCCCTATAGGACTGCGGTAAACAACTTAGGAATCGCTGGATTTTTACCTTGTCTTCCCGAATGTAAGGTACAAACCTTAGTAATTCCAGGAATTTGTTTATAAGGTCCTCCATTGTCATTTGTCCAAGTAGTAACTCGTAAAATTCTTTCATTTTCCTTTCATAATATCTTTCAGATAGGTACTGCTTCTTGAAGTATTTCTTAAATTCAGACCATTCCATCTATTTCTCCTCTAGGCCCTTGGCCAACTTCAGATCTTGCCACCAAATGTTGGATTTCTCTTTCATATTGTAAATGGCCATTCTAACCTTCATATTATTGGAATAGTTATATATCTCGAAGTATTTTTTTATGTCCAATAACCATGCCTCAGCTTCTTCTCCTATTCTGAATTCTCCATCAAAGCTAGCTGGTTTAATCTTCTTAAATTATCCTTCAAGGTGGTCTACTTGTTTTATTTTTCGGTCTACTTTATTTTTGTCCTCATCTGAAGATGTGCCTTCACACGGAATGTCCCCTATTTCCACTTATGGCCCATAATTCTTGGAGGCCCTTTTACTGAGCTCTTCTTCATTATTATCATCCTTTGGTATTTTCTTAGTCACTATGTTGTGCAACAAGACTTCATTTATTTCCTGTTGTTCTTGTTGTGATTTCCTCAGTTTCTCATTGTCGTCTTTGAAAACTTGTAGCTCAACAATGAGATTACTCATTGTTTCCAGCGCTTCTGTAGGTGATATTCCGTCACTATTATGTATTGGATCTCTAGTGCGTCTCTATTCCCGGTTTCCTTCAATTCAGATTTCTGCATCATCTTGAAATGCCATAATTAACACAAAACCGAAATAGTTTTCTGTTTGTAACAATACAGGTTTATTAGTTTTGCATAAATCAAAAAATATGCCAAGTAACTAACGTGGCTCTGTTAAGGTTTAGTGTTGTAATATTTTCTCTGATACTATATGTAATGAACCTCAAATTTACTCATATTTACCAAAAAAAAAATTGTTTATCTATCTTCTAAATAATTTATTGATAGAATAAGGGTTCCTAGTTCTACAAACTTGATGTCACTTAGTGATGAAGCTTTGTAAAAAGAAACCTTTTTATAAATTCTATTACACAAATCTTATTACAAAATTCTAGATTTCCACTTACCAAAATATATCCCATTTATCTTATATTGCTTAAGCACATTTAAAAGGATTATAAGGAAGTGTTCCCAAGGTTTTAATAAAACCATTTTAGCCTTTAGGTCTACGTATGTAAGTACAGTCTTACTGTTCATACTACAACTCATTTATTTCTTTGTTTAACAAAGGTTCCATATTCGCGCACAAGTGCACTTGTGGATTTTTAACCCTAGGAAACTTTATCTAGATCTTTAGCCATATTAGCCATGGGGTCAATTTTGTACACCAAACAACTAATCTAACTGCCAAGTCATGGCTATTGAGTGGTTCTTTGAACCGATAGCTGGTTGAAATGAAGAATTAAATATGAAAGCCAAATGGAAATTTGACAACTAGGATCGAACCGTTGCCTTGACTGACAAAGACGTTTTGAAATGAATTTAACTTCTGTCAAGTCAAGAAGATGTCAACTTGTGCCACTCTTTAAGTGGAAGAGACGGTTCCCTGTCATAACAGTTAAGGCTCTGTAACTCCATTGATGGTAGACCTACGAGTCCCAATGTATTTACTGGGCTTTACACCTAAGGTGTCAAATCGACTCTTCCATTTCACATGGCTATCCATCCTCCGCACTCTTGACATTTACTCCTAGTCATCATTGCGTCACTTAGGGTTGGAGTAGGTTCACTGTTTGTCAAAGTTGTTTTTATGCGAAGCATCTCTATGTCACAAGATTTGGTTCAGGCACAGTCCAATGCCACAGTGGTCGCTTCATAGTTGCAACAGATGGCATGGACCATCTTCCGAGTAAGTTTTCCTCAGTCATAAAACCCAGCTTCGTTAAATAAGATGGTGCATTTTTCGGAAAAACAATGAGTAAGAATCTTGTCACTGGTTATCCCATCATGTCTGTTTTATTCCTATTGATTTCCCATTTGCGTGTGACCTCCCTGTATTCTTTGGATTCATCCTACATCCCTCTTGGAGGAATGATTTTCTTAATGTTTATCAATGTTTATATTCTGTTAGGGAGAGGTGAGGCGAGCCTCATTTACCCATAATCAGGGGTCTGGTGTTTAAAAGAAAAACTCCCTATCGCAGACCGGGGTTCTTAGTCGAGAAAGTCATGAGTTTGGGTATTAAATCCCTACTGTGTGTTTGTTTACTTGATTAGTACAGGGGAGACCTTGCTTCCAAGGTGCCAACCGGGTTAACCAAACATTCTCCCACATTAAAGGCCAGAACCTATCCATGTTGAAAGTGGACTTTACCTTTCTAAGAAAGTTGGGGTGTGGGTAAGCTAGGTGCAATCTAGTTAAGCATACTTCTGGTTAAAGGAAGATTTAGACTGACTTAAAATGTTATATGTTGTTCCTGTATGCAAGGGACTTAGTATATTCGACTACTATATTTCATTATCTACTATACTGTGTAAATATTTTCCTTATGTTATTTAACTCGTTTCAAGAGTGGAAACGTATCACTAACGTTGGGCCCTGTTTGATGCGAGGGTACCCATCAGTGTGTTGCTTCACCCTTCACCCTCGGCCCTGGACGTCTATCTAGACTGGAAAAAAACAAGGACAAGGAAGACATGTGAATCGCATATCGGAAGTTAAGTAATGTTTTGTTAATAACCCATCTCACTCTATTGGTGTACTTCTTAATCTCTTTTTTTTTTTTTTCGCATATAAATTACTAATCTTTGTATGATGGTTTTTCCAGGTTGTTGTATGCGCCAAGGACCCGGGGTTCATACGCGCGCAAGATGCAACATGTATTCAAGTTTCGTTCTGTACCCTTCCAGGGTTCGAACAGTCCCGATTGCAAGTTTAAAAGTAGTCTTTATAAATAGTTTTCCTCAGTTCCTTATAGGCTCAGAAAAGGAAAAAGAAATCCCCAAGGTAACTTTGAAGTCTGGGTTTGGCTTATGATAATATGATTCTTTCAATGAATCATCTACAGGATTATCCTGTACAATTAAAGTATGTAAATGACTATTGAATTAAGTCGGTTCAGGATTTGCATTTCTCTGAATTTAATTACTAAGATTATTGTTTTTGAATGAGGCCCTTCTTTAAACTCTGAATGTTGGATCACAATGTATCATTTTATTTAATTTCGACATCTCCTATGTTATTGCCGGTATGTTTTACTCTAAACTGATAAAATTTATATTGGACACAACAGGAGTAGCTAATGATGATCTGCGTTGTCAATTTAAGGGCGGAGTAGGGTTACAGTTCCGTGGTTTAAAATTCAGAATGCTTAACCATAATTGCAGTGTTATAATTATATCTACATTCCTGTATAACTATCGTCTTTTAGACTGTGTGAGGGGGTTTTCAAAAGACTGGTAGGATTTTTCCATTGCTTAATGTAATTACAGAACTGTACGAATGTATTTCCATTTATATATCATCCCCTGTCGTGAACCCCGAGTGAATAGTTTCGCATGTATATTCAATCATTTATTAAATTGTAGATTTTTTCATGCTGAGAGTATTTCTCAGTTGGGATTTTTTTATTCTGTATGAATGGAAAGTGAAGTCTAAGTTATTTTATTGGTAAAGGACCTGAATAAATGTCTATGAATGCTTATGCTTATGGAACATTCCACTTCTATAATACCTCATAATAGGGCAGCGAAACTTATGAAGTTTCATTTGGTATTATAAATAGAATTTAAGGAGGAGAGTTAATCTCTTATTTGATAATTTCTTCAAACGAGAGGTAGTGTATTGTAGGATTAGCATATTTTGTTTATTCGAATAATATGACACAGATCTCTGTGTGGGTTTCTATTTCATTCATTAAATTTCTTTTAATAAATTCTCTATCGGTACAAACTGCAATGGTAATCTATATACCTTGTATATATATATAATTCTATATGTACTATATGTACCGACTTTTTCTACTCAATCATTCAAAGATAGATCTGTCTAGCAATTCGATTGTAGAAGTCAGAATGTACATGTAGATAGATTTGTTCCTTTCGAGTTCGTTCGTTCATAAATAATTCTACCCAGAATTTTAATCACAGAAATAAACATACACCTATAGATGCACCTATTCTTTCAAGTTCATTATACATAGATCATACTGCCTAGGATTTTAGTTTCAGAAGGAACCATTCCAGAATTTGGTCTTTGATCATAACTTCATACAACGGATTTTAGTTTCAGAAGGAACCATTCCAGAATTTGGTCTTTGATCATAACTTCATACAACGAACAAATGGCACATATGGATTATTATTTCAACTTAACACAAAAAGAGAGGCATCATATTGGATACATAAAATCATTCAAAAAAAGGAGGAGAAAATTTAACATATCTGAACTATTTGCAGGAAGACAAAGGGAACAGACATGTTCCTCCCAACCATAGAACTAGACAATCAAGTTTTACTTGCCTGGTTCAACCCCTAGCTTGACCATGAATCCATGAGGGCAAACTTGAAATATCCTCTTCAACAAATTTTCCTCTATCTATAGTTCTCTCCTTGCCTCACACTCAATATTCAGTGTTCATAACAACAAGTATACAAGAGTTTCTTTTCCCCGACATACTAGGCATTGTCCTGCCTCCTCACATATGCTATTTAACAAAAAATCTTTTTGCTTAGGTCTTTCTATCCCCCCTTGGGAATTTTCACAACTTTCTAAATCCCCGACTTTCAGGGGCTACCAGTGGTCAAATCCCTAATTTTCCACTTGTAAAAATCAGCCCAGAGGTAGCTCCAACATGTTCCCCACTCATGGAGTCATGGTCAACTAACTTTAACAATGGTTGTTCCATTTGTCCCCCTGCAATAATTAGTTGGATAAGATTAGTTCTCTGCCCAACAATCATAATAATTAATTACAATTTTATCAAATTCAAAATTCGAAATTTCCATAAATGGAAAAAATTTTCCAAATTCGAATTTACTAAAAACATAATACTTTTGTAACATTTTATTTTATTTTATTTCAAAATGATTTATTTCTAGGGATTTCACACTTCAACCCATCTATTATGGAAACGAGTCCTAGAGTCCTATGAGTACATAGAGTCTTGCAGTCATGAGTGGTAGGTTATCTCTCCATCGACTTTTGGGAATACATCAATGTCTTACGATCGATGGATTCTTGAAGTATTCAACCTAAAATCCTTTATTCACACTTGTAAGAATGTACACGGTGCCTTGATACCTACTTTCATTATCAGTAGGTTGTCTCGTGCTTGTTAACGATATACCTTAATGAGTAGTAATCCAATGATAACTCATTTTGTTCGATCTCAACTCCTTTATTCACATGATGTAGACTTGGACCTTTGGAATATCGTGTAGAATACTTGATACATCATTTCATAGTTGCAACCTTCCCAAGTTGTTTCTATCATTCATTGGACCAATACCTATATGACTTTAGTAATCATGGGAGATCAGATTGTACTCCATTATATAAAGATATCTTCAGATTGATTTTGAGACTTGTTTTCACTGGCCTTGTTCGAGACTATGTCAGCCTATGGCATGTATCTATCTTTGTATTTACTATTCATGGACATGAATAAATGTTTGGTATATTTCCGCATGGATCTGTAGTGTAACTCAAATTGGAATCCATGTGTACAAATTCATTATGGATTGTAATATACTTATGAGAAACTAGTTCGTCCAATTGGGTCTCCATTACTCGAGTTCTCTTAATTATAATGTATTTCGACCATCGTGGATACTCCTATGACCTCACACATTAGGGGGAATCTGTTATAGAAATATTTTCCTCACCCCATACAACTTGTTGTGAATCCCTTTTCCATTTCCCTATGTAGACTTGAAGTCCCTTTTTTCAATCCCCAGAGCTAAAAAAAATATTTTTCCACATATGCGCCCTAACAACTATACAACATGCGTATACACAGGTTGCACCATTACAACCTATGTACATCGATTTTTTTTCCCAACATTAAAAAATTGTGTTGGGTTTCCATGTCATGTCCCGAGATCCATGATCCTTGACCTTCCATACACTGGAAACGTTCTGACTCGGCCCTTCAATTCCATTTGAAGGCTATAAATGGGCCATATCCAAGTTGTGGAAGAGAGTAGAACACTTCAACTTGGAGAGAAAAGTTACTCTGGTGAAATTATTCACTTAATATTGAGTTTGATGGAGAACCTTATTGTCTTTCTTATATCATCTTACCTTTGGTGGAGGATTGAAGTGGTGGAGGCCTAGTTTGAAGGGACTTAGTTTCTCAGTTCTGAGACATGTTGAAATGGAAATGTATCCTTCATACAACTCTTTTGATCATATTTTAATATAAATATTCTTTTATCGTCCAATTAATGTCTTGAAAATATTTGAATTGTTATTCCATGGGCATATTTGTTATGAATATTGATGGATTATGATATTATGTGTTAACTTTATATATTATCCCCATATGCTTGTGTATCTTTTTTGCTGAGGACAAGTTGCAGGTATATAGATTTGCGTCAAGTGCTCAATGGTGGACTCCATAGAATGTCCGGACGAGGTAGGATATTTATCTTGTTTTTCTAGCATGTTTGTTTATTCAACATACTTGAGATTAAAGTTGATTTCTGCAGTCATATCCGTCTATTGTGGTTTACCCCATGCCATAGAGTGATTTTACTCATAACAATGGAGGATGAGGAAGAGGAGGATTGATGTGTGGTGACACATGTGGAGGAGAAGTTGGAGGAGCGATGGATAATGCAGGCACATGTGGAGTGGGAGGATCAAATTTATATGGTGTAGATAGATGTGGAGGAGAAGGAACATGAGGATTGGTGTATAGTTGAGACACATGTGGAGTGATAGAAGTAGGAGGAGTTGGATTGAATGTGGATGGTGCAGAAACATGTGGAGGGAAATACGAAGGATCAACATATGGTGTAGACACATATAGAGAAGAAGAAGGATCAGGAGGAGAATGACCATGTGGTGGAGTAGGGGATTTGGATCGATCTGGTGATGAGGTAGATGGCATATAATCATGACCAATATGAGAAATATACCTCAAAATCTATATGAAGTTGATGACATAGAAAATATGATGCATTGGTGATGTCAGGTCAAGAGGGAGAGTTTTCCATATCGAAGATATCTCTGGTATACATAATATGTCTCCAACCAATGAAGGTACCACTCCATGACTAACCATAACACCACATAGGCGATTCTCCACCTATATTATAAATATTTGATTCGTCCTGTGTGGCATGTGGTGTCTATGTATTGTATGATACTCATTTTCCTCCATATAATCATCCTATTTGAGAGGCGCATCCCCAACATATGTGACAATATCTGCAAAACAAGAGACAATAATAATAAGATAATTGAAACAAAATCATCCAATAAATTGCATGTGCATTAAATAAGTGATGACCTCTCATTCTTAAAACCAAAGTTATGCAGAATTCGTGAATATTAAATCCTTCTCAGCACGTACCAAGTTGATCTCTAAAATAATGTGCAGGCCCAAATCCTTCACTGATTATAGTTCTGTAAATATTTGTTATTCACCAGAACTGTAACACTCAGAACCAAGTGCTCTTTCTCTCTCGTGTCTGAGTGTTATGTCCTTGGCTTACACACTCAAGTGCTTATCCTCGAGTAATTATGTTTGTTTCCAAGCGCTTTGACCTCATTATCATACTCGAGCATCTATTCCTAAACAAAAAAGAGCTAAAAATTGAGCACTTTAATTTGTGGCTAACTCCTTGTGACCTTGATTGTGACCAGGTTATGATCTCAATTGTCTCCTTCATCCTTGACTCTCTGTCGTTCATATTATTTCATATAGACAGTTATATTTGTCATGTTTCCATAATCTAACGTCATATAATATTCCTCAATGCAATTTTTTTATGCATTTACATCGATGTATTGTAACATTTTCTAAAATGTTTTCTTTGATGAACAATTGATCTTATTTCTGGTTGTTTCCTGATGGACTATCTTGGTTAACTCCCACTTTATTTATATTTGGGTTCATTGTCAGACTCCCTCGAGATGCAACACTCTGAAACCTCCTCTCCGATAGGTATCATTTTCCTTCTAGGATCCAATATCTTAAACTATCTCCACCATTGATCTTTGGAGATCTATAATCACATATCATTGTATTCGCTTCCACTATGCCATGTCTTTGCCATAGAACTCACACGTGGATTCCATGTTTCTCCTAATTACTCATTGATTCAACTTCCACGTATCACCTACTCATTCATCCACATCACTACCATGTGTTCACTTTCAATTACTAATTCAACGTATGGGTCTCTCTTAGTTTCCACATGTCACTATGGTGACCTGCCACATGTCATTTCCTATGTTGTTTATATATTCAACTATGAATATATCTCCATCATCTATCGATGTCCCTCTATCGCACTTCCTCCATTTCTTGGACTTTGATCACCCTAGTTTGACAACAATTAGGATGACTCCACACATCACTGTCCTAGCTTCGATCTTGATCACTCTAAATTCATCCATACTATTGACCTCACTTTCTTCCAAGGACTCCTTTTCATTGAATTATTATTCTAAACCTAAAGGATTAACTCTGAAAACCACTCATACTCCACCATGTAATGTTTCCCAAAATTTACAACAACAAAAAAAATTCTTCTTTGGAACATTAGACTTAATTAACATGTCCAATACATGTCGGACATTTCTTGTTACATTATAAGGTGAGTCATTACTACTTCCCTCTCAACATTTACACTTACCAAATCTCATATCTAAGGTAGATGGTGGAATTTATCTAAATATTAATCTCAAAGGAGGTGGATATAATTTTAATACATAAACAAAACTATTTGTATATATATATATATATATATATATATATATATATATATATATATATATACCCCACCATAGACTATGCTTCCGAACGCGCAAGGTAAAGGAATACTATGGGAAAATCATCATCATATAAACGACCCTAACTTTGAAGTGATATAATCATTTCCCTCGGGGTAGATGACAAACACTTAAAGAATGAATTAATAGTGAAATGACCGCCAGTATGCGAACACATTAGGGCTTGGAAGGGCTATAACTGAATGGTCAGTTAAATGGACTAACCATGGCATAAGGTTTTAACGGATTCGGTGTACAGAATAGAACTTCAACTAAACTAGAAGTAAAGACAAAACTTTGGCTCAAACTGTCCATCAATTACATTTCTTCGTGGTCTGATGCGAGATTTGTCATGGATAAGACCGTAAATGTGTAAATGAACTCTGCCAAAGGAATTTAAGATGTTCGGTAGTGCACCTCCTTGGGACAATCGCATGTTTAGTGAACCTATCGAAAACATTCACCACCTTGCCCTAATCACAGTACTAGGTACTGCTCGTCATTAATCTCTATTGGATTAGTGAACGGAGGTCATCTCTTCCTAAGTCTATTGTTCATTCTTGACATCGGCTCTGTGTATTCTGCAACTGCGTTCTAAGCTATCCTGGTTACCCTTCTTTCTCAAAGGAATTTCCAGGACCCGGGATGTTGGATTTCTCTGGTGGAAACGTTTTGCAGACCATAATCGTTGGATACTGCATTAAGAGAGGTAAGGAAAACATTTGATTTAATTACATTCGAAGTTTTATGTGTTATAAAAATACTGGATATATCAGTCTCTTCGACTCTTAATAGCACGACTGTCTTTTCCATCGTTGTTTAGTATAGAGGGTAGTTCTTTTGTTTGAGAACTTCGGGAGTCATGCCACTTCGACATAACTACTTTTGTTTCCTGGTATTAATTGTATATCTCATGAGTTTAAATATGGGGTTTCCTACTCTAGCGAATAACATGATTTTTCAACCGTGTAGAAGGGAATTTACCTTATGTTGTTCATAGATTTGAGTTTTCCCTTTTGGTTTCACAAAAATCGCATAACTCTGTAATCGATTAGTGAAGTCTTTGAGTTGTCAAAGTTTTTGTTTCTAACTGTTGAAAACTTATCCTCATTAATTGTAGTCCTCCTTACTATCTTGAACACGTCAGTATGATTTGGTATTTTACTATGCTTGTCATATCCAAATGATTTGTACAATAAACAATATTAAGGGTCTATGCTATGAATCTCCATTACACAGTCCATGTCATGAGACCTAAATCTCTGGTATGACCAATTGCATCCGTCCATTCCAGGGTTGTAAATAATACCCTTTAACCTACATTCTTGCTCCCTTAAATCTATTATGTTGTTGTAGTGGTAAGAACATCGATTTTAGCCCTCGGTGTTTTATTTTATTTTATAGGGTCTGATTAAAACAAGACATAAATAATAACTCAACCTGTGGTAAATTATACACACTTCATTAATTTATTGGTTGTTGTATAAAAAATTTCTTCCTCACAGATTATTAAGAATTTGGTTCCCAACACTAATGATGGGCCATTTTTAATGTGAAGGTACCCATCAGGTGGCCTTTAGTCCATCCACCCCCTTCGAGTTCATGAAGGGAGTTTCAGGAATGCACAGAGGAAAAGCAGATGTGTGACATCCCCAAAAATAAAATATTTTTGAAATTTAAATTTGCTGGAAAATTCATTCCGTTTTTAGTAAAATCAAATTTGGAATTTTTTTCCCATTTATGGCAATTTCGAATTTTGAATTTAATAATTGTAATTAATTATTATGACTATTGGGCAGGGATTTGATTTGACCCAACTAACTAGTTGACTATGACACTTGTATGAAAACAAAATATTTTATATTGATTGCAGGAGGAGAAATTGAACAACCATGTTAAAATCGGTTGACCATGACTCCATGAGTGGAGAACATGTTGGAAACACCTGTGGATTGATTGTTACAAGTGGAAAATCAGTGATTTGGCCATTGGCAGCCCCTGAAAATCAGGGATTTAGAAAGCTGCAAAAATTCCCAAGGGAGGAAAAGAGACCTAGGCAAATTGTTAAATAACATATGTGAGGAGGTAGGACATTGCCAAGTATGTTGGGGAAGGAGACTATTGATTTAATTGTTGTTATGAACACTGCTTGAGTGTGAGGCAAGGGAAAACTATTGTAGTTGTAGGACATTACTGAAGAGAAGTTTTTCCACGTTCGCCCTCATGGATTCATGGTCAGGCTAGGGAGTGAATCAGGGAAGTGGTTTAGCTTCCCTGTTCTATGGTTGGGAGGAACATGGTTGTTCCCTTTGTCTTTCAGCGTATTATTTCAGATCTGTTATTTCTATCCCTTCTCTGGATGAATGTTAAATGGTTACATGCTTGATAGAATGTATCTGTTAATTCTAATTTAGAAATAATATTAAGGACGGAAGATCAAATGAATCCTGTTGCAAACTTAGGAACCGCTAGAATGTCTCTCTATTAGTTCAGAATAGACTATCTTTCCTGCATCTCATCACTGTTATGAATACTAGTTCCCGAAAGTATACTAGCTGGAAGGACATGACTAGTCAATTCCTAAAGAAGATTTGTGTTGTGGTTTGAATTACTACTGTAGTAAGATAAAGCGTCGTAGTTAAAAACCCCAAGAGTAAATTGTAATGCAGATTTGAGTTTACCTACATATTGAATGAAAATGGAAAACTACATAGTTTATAGATATATATAAATATGTAGGGACATTTCTGATATATAAAGGCACAAACAACAGTAAAATAATTAACTAAGATTTCTTCCATGTACTCGCTGAACATTCATGATTTGTTTTAGGAGATAGCCCAAATCGCAAGTGTCTAAGATATATATGTATATTTAAAGTATGGAAGTGGCCTTGCGAATACCAAGAATTCTTATAGAGAACCTACAACATTTACAAATCTTTATATCAACCGGTGTTTAATAAAAGTTATAGGTTGAAATGTTGGAAAATTATTGGAGTGAATCGAATTGTAACATCCCGCTCTGACGCACTTACAAAACTTATTCTTTGAGGACACTTGCTCACAAGTGATCTGGATTTTTATGATGATAAAACATGTATCCTTGATGATGATGCATTATGATTGATGACATGATGTTTTACTATTGTTGTATACAGGTGCTATTGACTCAGTTTATTTGAGTGTGCAGGGTTTTTGACCTGGAGGATGCAGAGGCATCGACGGAACCCTTGGACTCTGGATTGAGTCAGGGAGTGTGAGATTGACGCTGACGATAGCTTGCCGACCAGACTCACATATGGAGTAAAGGGGCCACACACGAGTTCCAGAGAGATTGAGGGAGAGGTGTGGACAGTAGCCCTGCCGCAGCCTACTAGCACTCCCGTCGTGGCTCGAACTGTAGGTTAACGATTACCTAGTTCGAGAGGATCCACGATGCCGTGAGGGCAGACTGCGATAGTCGCTCATGATGATTCTAAGGGGCGCGCAATAAGGCGGGGTCCTTATTCCTTAGAGCCCTTACTCTCCCACAAGTTCACTTGGCAGAGTGTTGACTCCAGGGGTTATAGATGTCTACCAATCCGTCAAGTCGGCGAGTGGAACCCTTGGAGCACGTGGTGCATCCTGAAGGGCACGTCGTGCAAAAGAATCACAAGTGGGCGAGTGGCACCCTTGGAGCACGTGGTGCATCTTGAAGGGCACGTTGCGCCACAGAAGCAAACGATGCGAGTGGCACCCTTGGAGCACGTAGTGCATCCTGAAGGGCACGTCACATTGATGATGATGATGAGACAACCTAGATGACCCTAAGACCTTAATGCCTGATAAAATTCTTAAAACGACCCCCCCTAATGAATTGTCGCCCAGTTCAAATCTGAACCTAAATTTAAAACACCTCTAAGATAAAATTTTGACTAGCCTTAAGAGAAGACCCTCCAAAAATAAACTTAAGGACGTAAACGAAAACCCTCCTAAGTGTTAGTTAAAGTCTTCTTAAAAGTAAAGGGGGTAAAGTAATGAGGGAGTTAAATTAAGTGAAACCCATGGCCTTTAAATTATAAAGAAGAATTAAAATTATTAAAGAGTGGGAGTATAAAAAGTTAGGATTTTGAAAATATGTTGAAAAGACTATTAAGCGCATTTATTATTTTGGGTTTAACAAAAAAATAAATAATAAAAATAAAAAATAAAATAAAATAATAATAAAAGAGAGGAATAAAAAAATAAAAAATAGAAATGAGGAAACTTGTAATGAAGGAAACTTAAAAATGGAAAGTAGGAGACATAGGGTAAAAAGAGAAAATGAATCAGCATTTAGGAGTTACTAAAAATCAGAAACTTCATTTTAGGAAATTTATTAAAAGCATGAGAGGGGATCTAGGAACCCTAGGAGTAATTTTAGGAGCGATTTTAGGGGGAGTGAGGGAAATGAGTCTTTTATTTAAATTAAAGAAATTTCATTTGGAGAAACATGGGGGATGAGGGACACTTGGACGACAGAGAATGTTTAGAGGTTGGTCATTAAAAATTAATTTAATAATGATTTAGGAAAGTGGGTGGGTCTCAAATTTCTATAAAAGAAGGGGAAAAGAAGGAAGAGGGGATGAACGGTTAGCGTAACGTTACGCTGCCGAATTGTGGCTTGATGGATTGCTTGTAAGGAGTTGGGTTCTCTCAACTGTGTTGGAGTGGTAGCTCAACCGTGGAGGCGAGATGAGAAGCTAGTCTTATCTTTGGTTCTTGTGTGGCCCCTTTGCGGCTCGGGGGGGGGGGCTAAGGGGAAAGCAGAGTACCCCTAGCGTTTGGCTGGGAGGTACCGGTGAGCCTTCTACGGTCAGCGAGAGGGACGCGGCACGGAGCGCGGGACCTCTTCCAACGCGGGCGTAAGACAACGGTATGATTTTAATTGGTGAAGTAGAAAACATTTTTATATTCGGAAAATTTACTGTTATTGAAGATGATATTGTGAGATTGTTCTGGCAAATTTCGGCAAATTTACTGTTACTGATGATGATATTATGAGATTGTTGTGGCATTTTTATATTCGGCAATTTCGTTCAGCAATGTTATTGTAAGATTGTTCTGGCAAATTTCGGCAAATTTACTGTTATTGATGATGACATTGTGATAGTGTTATGGCATTTTTATATTCGGCAATTTCGTTCATCAATGTTATTGTGAGATTGTTCTGGCAAATTTCAGCAAATTTACTGTTATTGATGATGATATTCTGAGATTGTTCTGGCATTTTTATATTCGGCAAATTTCGTTTCAACAATGTTATTGTGAGATTGTTCTGGCAAATTGTCTTTATATCACTGTACTGGAAAAGATTTTACTGTGTGCGTCTTTTGTTGTGGGATTTTGGGCGTTTTTATTACCCACAGTGAGCAATTTTTACATTGGCGTTTATGTTGTCTTAAAAGGAGACTGTAAGTGTTGAGTTAATGGATTGGAGATTTTGTTTCATTTTTTTTTAACCACAAGTCAAACATCAGTTGCTCTTTCCTTGTGTGTTGAGAATTGCTTGTATGAAGCCTTCGTTTTTGTAATTTCCACAACAAGATTGAAATCGGAATTGAAACTGGGTGTTGAGAAATTGATCGCATGAAGCCTTCGTTTTTGTATTTTACACAACAAGTTTGAAATAGGAATTGAGACTGCGTAGAGGACGGTTGCTTGGCGTTTTTTATTTTTTATTTTATTTTTACAGCAAACCTTGTGTTAACCAGCGTGGGAGAGAGGAGACTGGTCATGGTTTCAAACTGCTCTCTCCCATCAGAACTGTGGGAGCCATGTGCGTGTGAGTCCTGTACCATTTCCATTGAATGTTTCTTTCTTACTCAGAGCGTGAGGTTGCCCAGAGCGGGCACGATTGAAAGCGACCAGGCATTGTTTAATTTGGCTCCTTACCCAGCTAACTGATCCCAAATTTTCTCCCAACAAGCTTTCCCTTACCTCTGCGTGTGGAGCATTCCGCCTAGCCCGCCTCCTTTACCTCTGCCCCAAATTTTCGCCTTGCAGTATGGAATCTCGTCGGGCATCCTCCTCCTTAATGGGTCAAATCTTGGCTCCTTTCCATTTAAGACTCGGGTGGTAGGTACCCTCTGCGCGCATTCAACCTTTAAAATAAATAAAATAAAATTTACATGTCTTGTTCTTCAAGTGCACTTCCGCAATTTAAATTCTGGTAACTATTTTTAACTCTACGATTTAGATGTGTAATGATCTGCGTTTACTGATGCATTGGGCGTTTTTAAATCTGCATTGTAATGTTTAATCATCTGCATTATTAACTGATATATGGGGCGTTTTTAAATCTGCGTTTTAAATGCTCACGGATCTGCGTTTTAACGGATATTTTTGGGCGTTTTTAAATCTGCGTTTTAAGGGTTTTAAATGGTCTGCGTTTTTAATACTTTTCTGCATGTTAAAATCGTCTGCATGTGGTCTACGTTTTAAATACCAATGCATACATTTTTAAATACGAATGCGTTTTGATTACTTTTTACCTTTACATATATGGTCCTTTTAAATTACTGTCACTTGAAAATTTTCATATTAATTACGGTTATTGTTATATATTGTCATGGTAACTCTTGTTACTTTAGGGATCGACATTTGTATGTTGTTATTCTTATATGTGGTACTTTTCAAATAGTGTCATTTGAATAATGTTCTTTAAATACTATTATTGATATATACTGCCATTTTTATTATGAGGTTAGGTTGTTAGCTCTCAACCTAAAGTTAATTATAAGGATGATGTCAAATTATATTTAGACATTAAGGTAAAATAATGTTATCTTATCGGCAAGAACCATTACAATCCCAATTATAATGTTAAATCTGTTGAGGCTCTGTTGTGGCTACATAAAGCCATGGTAATGTTAGTGCTAAAAATAGGAATATAGTTTATTGATATTTGTATGCAATTTCTCATAATATAAAAAGTAACGATAATTTTGTTTAGGGTAATGTCATTGCATTATAAAGCAAAGGTAATGATGGTGCTAGCAAAAGGGAATGAAATTGTAGCCACAGTTATTGAAATATGGTTATTCTGTATATTGCCATTCTATATTGTAATTTTCAATTAAGATGCTACTTATAATATGATTATGGCATTATCATTAAAATTTATGATCATTGACATCGCATGGAGAGCTCCTCATGTTTAATGGAATGTTTTTATCTTGTAAGGTCATTATAATTTCGGTAGTTGTAGCCTATAAGAGGTATTGAAATTGTAAAATCATGGTCGGGAAATGTGATATAAATGAAAGATGGTTAATATTTCATGACCGTGATATCGTAGTTTTTATTATTGTCAATAACATATATGGTACAAAATCCTTGACTTACGTACAATAAATTACTCCGAGTTAGTAATTTAGGGTGGTTTCTCATTTAAACAATGTTGAACCTGGGTGTTCGTTGTCGGAGTCCTTCATGTCGCGCGCTATCCATAAAGGACGTAGTCGTCCTTCTTGTTTATGTTGCACTTGATAGTATTCCATTGGTTGCTTGGTCGGTTGTGTCGGGTGGGATATAGACACCTCTGGTAGCCTTAAGAGACCTGTCTATGTGTGGTTTTTCTGTGTAAAGAATCCAGTGCCGTATCAAGAGTCTCGGGCCCTTTAAAGGCAAGTTTTCCACTCTTGCGACACACCTGACATAGATTACTAGTTTCTACCTGAGCAGTCGGCCAGGAGCCTGTCTAATCTTATTTCGAGAAGACATAAAACTAAAATCCTTGCTTTTCTGTGCAGAAATAGTAAACTCTACTGTTAGATTCTTCCGTCTGGGACTGTCCTGTACTTTAACACCTGGTGTCGTTTTCTTCTTACAGTTGCTAGTTGTACGCCTTATGTCTTGGGGCGTTTATTGCTTGTAGTCACTGTGATATGTCGGGATCGTCTTGATGCACTCGTCTTGCTTGCGTCTTGTTGGTTGTCGAGTGGCGTCGTACAGTTAAGTGTGTTGTTACTTCTACACGCGTGCACACACCTTAAACACAAAAAAAAATTTGCACCTGCATCAAAGAGTTGTCGTAACGAGGAGGCTGTTACATATGGTATCAGAGCCGGTCGACACGTGACTTGGGATTTGCTACAGCTTCCGTTGACATGATTATGTTTGATTATTCGTTTGTTGATCGAGTTGATTGTGTGTGTGCAGGTAATCATGGTTAGAGGACGCCGCAGAGGCAGACGACGGGGTGCTAAGGGAGGAGGCGTGACGCCTCCAGCAACATCCACGCCTGAGGGGTCTAACCCCTATGGAGGCGAACAGGTCCTTGGATAGGAGAAGATCGCAGTTGCCGATGTTGTGGGGATGATGAGATCTTTCCAGCGCATGTCCGAGGCGCTGATCAGCAGATTGGACAGAGATGAGGCCAGGGCACCGGCACCTGCTGAGGTTCCGCCGCGCGCACCAGCCATTCCAGGTAGCATTCACCGTGAACTCGAGAAGGTGAAATTTCCCGAGTTCTTTGGTGCCCCGGACGACGCAGCCGCCGAGGCATGGTTGGAGAATATGACGATGTGCTTCGAACTTCGTGATTATACCTCCAACATGAAGGTCCGCATGGCGGTCTTTCAACTGAAGGGGAGAGCTCTTCTATGGTGGAAGATGCTCCTGCCGCAGCTAAACATGGCCATTGAAGAAGTGTCGTGGGAACTGTTCGAGGAACGGTTCCACGAGAGGTATCTTTCTGAGGAATTCATTGAGCGTCAGCTCAATGAGTTCAACGCCTTAGGATAGGGAGGTCGTACAGTGCCCGAGTACGAGGCACGTTTTATGGAGCTGCTCCGGTATGATCCGCACCTGAACACGGAGAAGCTCAAGGTCAACAGGTTCGTGTTTGGCCTTAACGGCAGCCTGCGTGTGAAGGTTAGGATCTTGATGCCTCAAACCTTGCATGATGATGTCCAAAAGGCCCTCATAGTAGAGGAGGATCTTATTAGTGGGGGTCAGACCAGGACTCTAGCGAGACCTGCAAAACAGGGTCCATCTGGTATGCCACAACGACAGACACCAGCGAGATACACACCGGGGTATCATGGTTTCCAGAGGGGATCCGCGTTCACTACACCTCGACGACCGCCGCCTCAGCAGCGGACACCTTACCGAGGACCACAACATTCGCAGCAACAGCAGTTTAGGCCTATTCAACAGAACATACCAGGTTTCCAGGCCAGTGGGCCATCATCTTCTACTTCGAGTTCCAGGACTACTGGGCCGAAGAAGGGGTGTTGGACGTGTGGGGAGCCACACTACCAGGACGACTGTCCTATGGAGAGGACCAGGGCGTCCGGATCAGTCGGACCCACTATAGTGGAAGATATGGGCAAGGCCCATCGGATTCATGTAGCGGTGAATAACTGCCAGGCAGAGCACGAGTCGACAGTGCTCGAGACGACAGGTATTGTCGCTGACTAGACCGTTAGTATTTTGATAGACCCAGGAGCTACTGAGAGTTTCATTTTTGGTGCAACGCTGAAAATGATTAAGGTCAAGGCAGTCGAACAGGATGAGTTTAGCTTTGTAGAGATGGCTTCTGGAGCCAAAGAGAAGGTTGGAGGAAAGGTTACGGGCTGTGCTCTTAACCTGGGAAAGTTTGTCACGAGAGTCAACTTGTACGTCATGATCTTAGGATCTTATGATGTCGTGATCGACATGGATTGGTTGGAATCGCATGAGGCGATACTCAACTGTAAGACGAAACGGTTGAGCTTAGTCGATGATGAAGGACAGAGACGTGTGATAGTAGGACGGAACCAGGGAGTATCCCTGAGGTTCATCTCTTCCTTACAGTTACAGAAGAGTATGCGCAAGGGGTGCAATATTTATGTGATCCTTGCGCTAAACGAAAGGGGAGTGGAAGAAGGTCTAGAACACCTTCCGGTGGTGAAGGAGTTTGCGGACGTATTTCCAGAGGATTTGCCTGGGATGCCGCCAGAAAGAGAACTGGAGTTTACTATAGACCTGAAACCGGGGACTCAACCGATAGCGAGAACGCCTTATCGGATGTCGACCCCGGAGTTGCAAGAGTTAAAAATGCAACTGAAGGAGTTGCTGGACCTGAGACTGATACGTCCTAGTGTGTCACTGTGGGGTGCACCCGTTATTTTCATTCGGAAGAAGGTCGGATCGTGGAGGCTTTGCATTGACTATCATCAACTGAACAAGGCTACGATCAAGAATCAGTACCCCTTACCAAGAATTGACGATCTGTTTGATCAAATGAAGGGTGCGATGGTGTTCTCTAAGATCGATTTGTGATCAGGGTATCACCAGTTACGGATCAAGAAGGATGATGTCCCTAAGACCGCCTTTAAGACGAGATTTGGACATTACGGATTTACTGTTTTACCGTTTGGACTGACAAACGCCCCAGGGGTATTTATGAGCTTGATGAACGGGGTGTTCCATGAGTACTTGGACAAGTTCGTCCAAGTATTCATTGATGATATTCTGATCTACTCTCGGACGACGGAGGAGCATGACGAGCACTTGCGCTTGGTACTACAATGTTTATGAGAATACAAATTATATGGGAAGTTGTACAAATGCTCTTTTTATCAATCGAGGATTCACTACTTAGGGCATGTCATCTCTGGCGAAGGTATCGCCGTGGATCCAGCCAAGGTTGAGGCTATTATGGAATGGCCTGCGCCGACGAATGTCACAGAAGTGCATAGTTTTATGGGTTTAGCCGGATACTATCGACGGTTTGTCGAGGGATTTTCGAAGATAGCAAATCTGATCACGGAATTGCAGAAAAAAAACAAGAAGTTTGTTTGGACGGAGAAATGCGCGGAAGCATTTAGGAGGCTTAAGGAGTTGTTGACAACAACGCCGATACTAAAGGTCCCTGACATGGATGCAGACTTCTTGGTATGCACTGACGCATCCAAAGAAGGTTTAGGTGGAGTCTTGATGCAAGACGGACGAGTGATTGCTTACATTTCGAGAAAATTAAGAAGGCATGAGGAAAACTACGTGACACATGATTTGGAGTTATTAGCCATCGTATATGCCTTAAAGGTATGGAGACACTACCTGGTTGGAAGAAAATTTGAATTAAGGACTGATCATTGTGGATTACAACACATTTTTACGCAAAGCGACCTGAACGCGCGACAACGGCGTTGGTCGGAATTGCTTAGCGAGTATGACTTCGAGATTACTTACATAAAGGGAACAGTGAACCGAGTGGCAGATTCTTTGAGTCGGAGGCCACGCATATTTTCGGTGTTGCCTCTTCAAACGAATCTACGTGAGAAGATTCTCACTTTACAGCGTGACGATGACTAGTACAAAGAAGTCGAGGATTTTATCGGACAAAACACTATGATGGTACCACGATTTGAGGGATATTCAATTGATAGCGATGGTTTATTGAGGTTTAGAGGTCAGATTTACGTACTGCCAAATGACGAGTTGAGGATGTTGATCCTGAGCGAGGCTCATAGAGCAGTTTACATGGCTCACCCGGGAGTTACGAAGATGAGGGCAGACCTTAAGCCCTTGTTCTTCTGGAAAGGAATGAAGGTCGGCATAGTCAACTTTGGGCTAGATGTCTCGAGTGTCAGCAGGTAAAGGCTGAACATAGACACCCGACGGGATTACTTCAACCACATGCCATTCCAGAATCGAAATGAGAAGTCATTTCGATGGATTTTATTGTTGGATTGCCACTGACGGCAAGGAGAGATGACTCGATTTTTGTGGTAGTAGACACTCTGACAAAGAGTGCTTACTTTATTCCGGTGCGTATGACGTATCAGACACCTGACATAGCGAGAGTTTTCATCAATGAGATTGTGAGGCTGCATGGCGTGCCTAAGAAGATCATATCTGATCGCGGATCGGTGTTTACCGGATGATTTTGGATGAGTTTCCAAGAGGCCTTGGGAACCCAACTTAATTTTAGTACGACGTATCACCCAGAGACGGACGGACAAACAGAACGTACGAACCAAACCTTGGAAGACATGTTGCGCATGTACGTGATGGACCAACAAAAACATTGGGAGGAATTCTTGCCTCTAGTAGAGTTCGCTTATAAGAACAGTTACCAGAGCACCATTAAGATGGCGCCTTTTGAGTTTCTTTATGGGCGACCGTGTCGGACGCCCTTGAGTTGGGATCGGCTTGAGGATAGGGTCCTGGTGGGACCAGAAGTGATCCAAGAAATGGAAGAGCAAATGCAAACCATAAGACAAAGGATAAAAGAAGCGCAGGATCGACAGAAGAGTTATGCCGATGCGCATCGAGTAGACCGTAGTTACGAGGTCGGCGATCGAGTCTTGTTGTGGGTAAAAACGTATAAGATTTCGATCAAGTTTGGAAAGGGAGATAAACTCTCTCCTAGGTTCGTGGGACCTTTCGAGATTGTGGAGAGAAAGGGGCCCGTGGCCTATCGACTAGCCTTGCCTGATTCTTTGAGGCGTATGCACGATGTTTTTCATGTATCTATTTTGAGACATTATATTAGTGATCCTACACACGTGATTGACATGAGTTCCTTGCAGGTATCGTACGAGGGTGCGCTCACGGCTGAGCCAGTACCCATTTTGGATCATCGTGTTCGACAGTTACGACGTCGAACGGTAGATCAGGTCAAGGTCCAGTGGGATAGTTATAGTCCGCACTCGGCGACCTGGGAGGACGCATATGATATGCACCAACAATTTCCATTTTTGTTTGATAGATAGACTTATGATACTGGGGTACTTATGATTTTGTGGTACATTTTTTTCGGCATTTATACTGAGAAACTTTGGGACGAAGTTTAGACCAAGAGGGGGTGTATGTAACATCCCGCTCTGGCGCACTTACAAAACTTATTCTTTGAGGACACTTTCTCGCAAGTGATCTAGATTTTTACGATGATAAAACACTTATCCTTGATGATGATGCATTATGATTGATGACAGGATGTTTTACTATTGTTTTATACAGGTGCTATTGACTCAGTTTATTTGAGTGTGCAGGGTTTTTGACCTGGAGGATGCAGAGGCATCGACGGAACCCTTGGACTCTGGATTGAGTCAGGGAGTGTGAGATTGAGGCTGACGATAGCTTGCCGACTAGACTCACATATGGAGTAAAGGGGCCACACACGAGTTCCAGAGAGATTGAGGGAGAGGTGTGGACAACAGCCCTGCCACAGCCTACTAGCACTCCCGTCATGACTCGAACTGTAGGTTAACGATTACCTAGTTCAAGAGGATCCACGATGCCATGAGGGTAGACTGCGACAGTCGCTCACGATGATTCTAAGGGGTGTGCAATAAGGCGGGGGCCTTATTCCTTAGAGCCCTTAGTCTCCCACAAGTTCACCTGGCGGAGTGTTGACTCCAGGGGTTATAGATGTCTACC
>ML782991.1:683430-701104 GCA_009831015.1 Picea engelmannii
GCGGGGGCCTTATTCCTTAGAGCCCTTAGTCTCCCACAAGTTCACCTGGCGGAGTGTTGACTCCAGGGGTTATAGATGTCTACCAATCCGTCAAGTCGGCGAGTGGCACCCTTGGAGCACGTGGTGCATCCTGAAGGGCACATTGCGCAAAAGAATCACAAGTGGGCGAGTGGCACCCTTGGAGCACGTGGTGCATCCTGAAGGGCACGTCCCGCCACATAGGAAAATGATGTGAGTGGCACCCTTGGAGCACGTAGTGCGTCCTGAAGGGCACGTCGCATTGATGATGATGATGAGACAACCTAGATGACCCTAAGAACTTAATGCCTGATAAAATTCTTAAAACAACCCCCCTAATGAATTGTTGCCGAGTTCAAATCCGAACTTAAATTTAAAACACCTCTAAGATAAAATTTTGACTAGCCTTAAGAGAAGACCCTCCAAAAATAAACTTAAGGACGTAAACGAAAACCCTCCTAAGTGTTAGTTAAAGTCTTCTTAAAATTAAAGGGGGCAAAGTAACGAGGGAGTTAAATTAAGTGAAACCCATGGCCTTTAAATTATAAAGAAGAATCAAAATTATTAAAGAGCGGGAGTATAAAAAGTTAGGATTTTGAAAATATGTTGAAAAGACTATGAAGCGCATTTATCATTTTGGGTTTAACAAAAAAATAAAAAAAATAAAATAATAATAAAAGAGAGGTATAAAAAAAAAAAAAATAGAAATGAGGAAACTTGTAATGAAGGAAACTTAAAAATGGAAAGTAGGAGACATAGGGTAAAAAGCGAAAATGAATCAGCATTTAGGAGTTACTAAAAATCAGAAACTTCATTTTAGGAAAGTTATTAAAAGCATGAGAGGGGATCTAGGAACCCTAGGAGTAATTTTAGGAGCGACTTTAGGGGGAGTGAGGGAAATGCATCTTTTATTTAAATTAAAGAAATTTCATTTGGAGAAACATGGGGGATGAGGGACACTTGGACGACAGAGAATGTTTAGAGGTTGGTTATTAAAAATTAATTTAATAATGATTTAGGAAAGTAGGTGGGTCTCAAATTTCTATAAAAGAAGGGGAAAAGAAGGAAGAGGGGATGAATGGTTAGCGTAACGTTACGCTGCCGAATTGTATCTTGACGGATTGCTTGTGAGGAGTTGGGTTCTCTCAGCTGTGTTGGAGTGGTAGCTCAGCCGTGGAGGCGAGCTGAGAAGCTAGTCTTATCTCTGGTTCTTGTGTGGCCCCTTTGCGGCTCGGGGGGCTAAGGGGGAAGCAGAGTACCCCTAGCGTTTGGCTGGGAGGTACTGATGAGCCTTCTACGGTCGGCGAGCGGGACATGGCACGGAGCGCGGGACGCGACACAGAGCGCAGAACGTCTTCCAACGCGGACGTAAGGCAACGGTATGATTTTAATTCGTGAAGTAGAAAGCATTTTTATATTCGGGAAATTTACTGTTATTGAAGATGATATTGTGAGATTGTTCTAGCAAATTTCGGCAAATTTACTGTTATTGATGATGATATTGTGAGATTGTTCTGGCATTTTTATATTCGGCAATTTCGCTCAACAATGTTATTGTAAGATTGTTCTGGCAAATTTCGACAAATTTACTGTTATTGATGATGATATTGTGAGATTGTTCTGGCATTTTTATATTCGGAAATTTCATTCAGCAATGTTATTGTGAGATTGTTCTGGCAAATTTCGGCAAATTTACTGTTATTGATGATGATATTGTGAGATTGTTCTGGCATTTTTATATTCGGCAAATTTCGTTTCAACAATGTTATTGTGAGATTGTTCTGGCAAATTGTCTTTATATCACTGTACTGGAAAAGATTTTACTGTGTGCATCTTCTGTTGTGGGATTTTGGGCATTTTTATTACCCACAGTGAGCAATTTTTACATTTGGCGTTTATGTTGTCTTAAGAGGAGACTGTAAGTGTTGAGTTAATGGATTGGAGATTTTGTTTCATTTTTTTTTTAACCACAAGTCAAACATCAGTTGCGCTTTCCTTGTGTGTTGATAATTGCTTGTATGAAGCCTTCGTTTTTGTAATTTCCACAGCAAGATTGAAATCGGAATTGAAACTGGGTGTTGAGAAATTGATCGCATGAAGCCTTCGTTTTTGTATTTTACACAACAAGTTTGAAATAGGAATTGAGACTGCGTAGAGGATGGTTGCTTGGCGTTTTTGTTTTTTTATTTTTTATTTTTACAGCAAACCTTGTGTTAACCAGCGCGGGAGAGAGGAGACTGGTCATGGTTTCAAACTGCTCTCTCCCATCAGAACTGTGGGAGCCCTGTGCGTGTGAGTCCCGTCCCCTTTCCATTGAATGTTTCTTTCTTACTCAGAGCGTGAGGTTGCCCAGAGCAGGCGCGATTGAAAGCGACCAAGCATTGTGTAATTTGGCTCCTTACCCAACTAATTGATCCCAAATTTTCTCCCAACAAGCTTTCCCTTACCTCTGCGCGTGGAGCATTCCGCCCAACCCGCCTCCTTTACCTCTGCCCCAAATTTTCTCCCTGCAGTATGGAATCTTGTCGGGCATCCTCCTCCTTAATGGGTCGACTCTTGGCTCCTTTCCATTTAAGACTCGGGTGGCAGGTACCCTCTGCGCGCATTCAACCTTTAAAATAAATAAAATAAAATACACATGTCTTGTTCTTCAAGTGCACTTCCGCAATTTAAATTCTGGTAACTATTTTTAACTCTGCGATTTAGATGTGTAATGATCTGTGTTTACTGATGCATTGGGCATTTTTAAATATGCGTTGTAATGTTTAATGATCTGCATTATTAACTGATATATGGGGCGTTTTTAAATCTGCGTTTTAAATGCTTACTGATTTGCGTTTTAACGAATATTTTTGGGCGTTTTTAAATCTGCGTTTTAAGGGTTTTAAATGGTCTGCATTTTTAATACTTTTCTGCGTGTTAAAATGGTCTGCATGTGGTCTACGTTTTAAATACCAATGCATACATTTTTAAATATGAATGCGTTTTGATTACTTTTTACCTTTACATATATGGTCCTTTTAAATTACTGTCACTTGAAAATTTTCATATTAATTACGGTTATCGTTATATATTGTCATGGTAACTCTTGTTACTTTAGGGATCAACATTTGTATGTTGTTATTCTTATATGTGGTACTTCTCAAATAGTGTCATTTGAATAATGTCCTTTAAATACTATTATTGATATATACTGCCATTTTTATTATGAGTTTAGGTTGTTGGCTCTCAACCTGAAGTTAATTATAAGGATGATGTCAAATTATATTTAGACATTAAGGTAAAATAATGTTATCCCATCGGCAAGAACCATTACAATACCAATTATAATGTTAAATCTTTTGAGGTACTGTTGTGGCTACATAAAGCCATGGTAATGTTAGTGCTATAAATAGGAATATAGTTTATTGATATTTGTATGCAATTTCTCATAATATAAAAAGTAACGATAATTTTGTTTAGGGTAATGTCATTGCATTATAAGGAAAAGGTAATGATGGTGCTAGCAAAAGGGAATGAAATTGTAGCCACAGTTATTGAAATATGGTTATTCTGTATATTGCCATTCTATATTGTAATTTTCAATTAAGATGCTACTTATAAGATGATGTTATTTTATGGCATTATCATTAAAATTTATGATCTATGACATCACATGGAGAGCTCCTCATGTTTAATGGAATGTTTTTATCTTGTAAGGTCATTATAATTTCGGTAGTTGTAGCCTATAAGAGGTATTGAAATTGTAAAATCATGGTCGGGAAATGTGATATAAATGAAAGATGGTTAATATTTCATGACCGTGATATCGTAGTTTTTATTATTGTCAATAACATATATGGTACAAAATCCTTGACTTACGTACAATAAATTACTCCGAGTTAGTAATTTAGGGTGGTTGCTCATTTAAACAATGTTGAACCTGAGTGTTCGTTGTCGGAGTCCTTCGTGTCGCGCGCTATCCGTAAAGGACGTAGTCGTCCTTCTTGTTTATGTTGCACTTGATAGTATTCCGTTGGTTGCTTGGTCGGTTGTGTCGGGTGGGATATAGACACCTCTGGTAGCCTTAGGAGACCTGTCTGTGTGTGGTTTTTCTGCGTAAAGAATCCAATGCCGTATCAAGAGTCTCGGGCCCTTTAAAGGTAGGGTTTCCACTCTTGCGACACACCTGACAGAGATTACTAGTTTCTTCCTGAGCAGTCGGCCAGGAGTCTGTCTAATCTTCTTTCGAGAAGACATAAGACTAAAAGCCCTGCTTTTCTGTGTAGAAATAGTAAACTCTATTGTTGGATTCTTCCGTCTGGGACTGTCCTGTACTTTAACACCTGGTGTCGTTTTCTGCTTACAGTTGCTAGTTGTACGCCTTATGTCTAGGGGCGTTTATTGCTTGTGGTCACTGTGATATGTCGGGATCGTCTTGATGCGCTTGTCTTGCTTGCGTCTTGTTGGTTGTCGAGTGGCGTCGTACAATTAAGTGTGTTGTTACTTCTACACGCGCGCACACACCTTAAACACAAAAAACAATTTGCACCTGCATCAAAGAGTTGTCGTAACGAGGAGGCTGTTACACGAATTAACATAGTTTAATTACCAGATTTAATCATGAGAGGTGCGAAGGCCCAAGGAAGAAGGGACATCCCGAAACTTAAACATACCCCTGAGTAAATTCCTAACTGTGTAAATAACAACACAATCACCTAGAATTTCAAAAGGAAAGTGTCTAACACAAGTACAGTAAGTGAAAATTGAATTCATTTACCATCATGCGATCTGGAGTCAACTCCAAATAAGATATACATATAGCTGGCAATAATCGAGCACCTTTTTATGTTTCAAAATCCTTTCCTTGGAAGTAACCAATATGGAGCTAATATATTAAACCAATGAAATAAGAAGTATGCCATTACAAGTAGGTGGAAGGGGAACCCTATATGTCTTTTAAGAATAATATTACATACCTCTTCTAGAATTGAAACAAATAAACATTCGATACGGTGTTTTATTTCCAATGATAGAAATTGCCATCACAAGACGGGTTACCCTTAACCAAACGTTACTGAAACGGAATAGAAATACACTATAAATAAAACTACTGGAAAGGGACCATGCCCTTCCTCTAGAACTAAAGGAATGAGACAGAGAGGATTACAGGCATGGAACCCGAATACCTTTGTCTCCAAGGACGGACGTGGATGTCCGAAGCTGCGTACCGACGAGGACTCTGCAAAATTTGTATCAATAAAATATTAGTAACTAAATATGCCATTGAAATATTAGAACTATATGAAGAAAGGGTAAATGAAATTATCCACAGAATAGAAATACATCACTTGACAGAACCGATACTTATCTTGGATTTTTCCATGGGCATGACCCATTTCCCAGCCGTGGTCGTCCACCAACCGAAAAGGGGAGGAGAGAGCTTGATTAAGATGATGGGTACCCTTGCATCAAAACAAGGCCCCATCATTAGTTACAACATTCAGTTCAAGAAAGAAGTTATACAAGAAATTATATCTTTCGTAAGTATAACAGTAGCTCCAGCACCGATTTCAGAGACATTAAATAGTGAATGCATATACTCTAAGGTACATACTAGATAGATATAATATACTAGACAGAATATTTGTAAGGAGAATCGAAATACAGTTAACATGAATGTTAAATATAGGAATCCGTTTGTTTTAAAAAAAATTACAAAGAAAGGATTAAAGTAACACAAGTGGATTTAGCCTATTGATAGACCACAATAAGCCATTACAAAACCCATAAATAACTACCATTTATATGGTATAAAACCTTAGAACCGAGAAACACCATTTAAATCAAGATTTAGAAAACACATTTAGGAAAGGTATTTTTAGGAGCTCTCTCCTTGGGATTACGGGTTGTTGGCGAGGGTGGAATATAGGTGAAAGGGGCCCTTTGTGGCAGATGAGGGGAACTGGGATTGGAAACTTTATTTAGAAACTAAATGGAGAAATAACCAGTGACTACAGGAATTTAGACCCTACGAAAACAACTACAATTCATTTAATATGGACAAGGAAATACTGCAATTACAGTGCAACGCCCTCACCGTAACAAACATAGCTTCTGGAGTGGAATCTGGGAAAACCCTTCATAATCTCAAATACCAAACAATGATACAAGATAGTCAACCAGAGCGGAAAACATCATGCCCTAGAGGCAATCTACTTGTGAAACACCCAGAAAACAAAGGAAGGAGGCATCCATCCCCTTCGAAAATTTCCAGAATAGATAAGACGCAGTAATAAACACTCCGTAGCAGAGGGGAGGAACTTCCAGGACTTTCCTAGAGTTTTTTCAACAAGATAATAACCACTTACAGATAGTATAATCACTATGACACATAGGTTATCTATGTTGTTGCAAGAGGAAGAAAACTCGACCACAAATCTTGGACTAGAGATACAGAAGTATCGAGAAATCTTACCAGTAGGTTAGATAGCGATGCCCCCTCCACTTTGAGAAAAACCTCACTGTCGTTTCCTCCTCGCCAAGAAAATAGACACGTAGAGCTAGACTTCTGGAGAACCTCCCCACAACAGAATCCATTAACCTAGCTAACTCTTCCTTGGAGAATAAGGTCTGCGTGTATGAATGACCAAGTGATGAGATAGACTTGTCACGTCCACATTGGATAGTAAGTCAGGTGATGGCCTCGACTATAGCATGTACCCTACCCCCTTTAATTCCCTGTCCAGGATTAAGTGCATATCGGACCTACCCCTCCTTTGGTATTCAATGAGCTACTGAGTAAAGAAGCGCCTGTGCGACTCATGGAAATATTTAAAACCCAAATCGCAATAAATGCAGTTAATAAAATGCACAGTTGACACTACGTTCGGACAGGTGGAGCCGAATGGGATGGGTAAGCGCATATCCGACCTAAACCCTAAATCACAATGAGTGCAGTTAATACAGTGTATAGTTGACGCTACTTTTTTGGACAGGTGGAACCGAATGGGATTACTAGCATGGGCAAAGGATTATCAAATATTCATACTCCATGTTAACCGAAAGGCTTTACCTAACCACTTTTCTATATCCGCATACTGTTAAAACTAAAAGGGGTCTGCTTAGTTTAAACTTTTCACAGAGGAGTATAGACTAATTCTCTACTTTTACCTACGTCTGTTTGGTTGTTTTATTGTATGATTATGTGTATGGACTAACGCATGAGGCCTAGGCCACAAATCCCAAAGTGATTTGTATTTTAAACATATGGTAATGGTTTATATTTAGGGACTAGCATGTAAGGTTTTAGCCATAAAGTCCCAAAGTCATTTGGATCGTCAAGACTGTGGTAATGGTTATAGGTACAAATAGATAGGAAAGTAATTATAATTACAGGACTTTAAATAAACATTGAAATCAGGAGTAAAACTTATTATGTCGTCGATTTGAAAACTTTAAGTTGGATGGTAATAACAATCGACGACAGTATGGACTCTAGTACAATTTCAGACGCAAGCTATATAACAAAAAGCTTACTTTCTTGAATCTTGAAATTATTCAAGGATAATTATACAAACAAAATTTGTTTTTTAGACAATTTTTGAGGTACATTACATATGGTATCAGAGAAAAAAGTTACAACACTGGGTCTGAACAGGGCCACATTAATTTCTTAGTATATATTCTAATTTATGTAAAACTAATAAATCTTGTCGTTACAAACATAAAGCCCTTTCTGTTTTGTGTTGATTATGGAAGTTCAGGAAGGTGCATAAATCAGGAGGGAAGGAAATCCGCAGCAACGACCTCCTGGAGATCCAAGACAAAACAATGATGTAATCTCACCCATGGAGGTGTTAGAAACAATGAGGAACCTTATTGTTGAACTGCAGATTTTCAAGGCCGACAATGAAAAATTGAAGCAAGCACAGCAGGAACAGTAAGAGATAAATGAAATCCTGCTGCGTAGTATAGTAACCAAGAAAATCCCAAAAGACGATAACCATGACAAAGAGGTCAGGAAAATGGCCTCCAAGAACTCTGGGCTAGAAACATAAAAAGGAGACAGTTCATCAGAAGGAACACCTTCAGTCGAAGACAAAACTAAAACAAACAGAAAAGAAAACAAGTGGACCACCTTGAAGGAGAATTTAAAAAAATTAAATCAGCCACCTTTGATGGAGAATCCAGGACAAGAGAAGAAGATGAGGCATGTTTGTTGGACATCAAAAAATACTTTCCAATCTACAACTATTCCAGCAATATGAAGGTCAGAATGGCAATCTACAATCTGAAGGGAAGGCCATCATTTGGTGGCAATACCTGAAATTTTCCAAGGGATTGAAGGAGAAATAGTTAGAATGGTCTGACTTTAAGAAGTATTTCAAAAAACAATACCATTTGGAAAGCTATTATGAAAGGAAAATGAAAGAATTCTATGAGCTACGACTTAGACAAATGTCGATGGAGGACCTTATAAATAAATTCCTGGAGCTACTAAGGTTCGTACCATACATCCGGGAGGATAAGGTAAAAATCCAACGATTCTTAAGTTGTTTACCACATTCCTACAAGGACAGAATTGAGTTCGACAACCCCAAATCCTTGAGTGAAGTATTCAGGAAAGCATGAATGTGTTATGACCAGTACAAATAGTGAGTGGAGTTTCCCAAATACTGGAAGGATAAGAAACAAGATCGAATGAACCAGCGGAAGAAGGGATACCAACCAACTTCGTATCGGAATTCCGCAAAAATCTTTCCAAGAAAGGATTTTCACTCCAACCATCCGAATACGCAAGGTGGAGGAAAATCGATAAATTTGGGAACAAAAAAGTTTGGGGACAGCTCCTACGAGCCACTAAAGTGTTGGGAATGTGGAGAACCTCATCTAAGGAGGAATTGTCCACGTTTAATTTCAGCAAACAAAACCGGTGTTCATAATTTGCAGGAACCCTTGACAGTGGGAGACGTGGGAAGAAGTCTGCATCAGATAAATGCATCCATAGATGGTCGACAAGCTGACCACCAATCCTCAGTGGTAGAGATCGAAGGTAAAATCAATGACACTCAAATTTCTGTTTTAATTGACCCTGGAGCTACGTTAAGTTATATTACCCATGATGTAGTAGAGTCAAATAAACTTAAGAAACTGAAGCACACAAAATCATGGCTTGTACAACTAGAAACAGGTACTAAAAGGAAAGTAGTTGACTTTATTTCTGATTTTGAGTTCATCTTAGATGGTCAAAATATAAGGACCAATCTCAACATCCTACCACTAGGATCTTACGATATGATTATCGGGATGGATTGGTTGGAACAAAACAAAGAAGTACTAGACTATTATACAAAGGTACTTATATATAAAGATGATTTTGGCATTGTTAGAACAACCCAAGGCATACCAAAACCTATACTAGTCCGACAAGTGTCAGCAATGCAACTCAAGAAATGTACTAGAAAGGGATGTTAAGTTTATGCCATCCAAGTGATGAATCTATTAGAAAAAGAAGATAAGCCAAAGTTAGAAGAATTTGTTGTCCTACGTGAATTCAGAGACATGTTCGTGGATGAGATACCAGAATTACCTCCTAGAAGGGAAATAGACTTCTCCATAGACCTACTTCCCGGTTCAGCCCCTATCTCAAAACACCCTACCGAATGAGTCTACCAGAACTGATAGAATTAAAAATACAATTACAGGAATTGTTGGACAAAGAATATATCAGATCGAGTGTCTCACCATGGGGGGCACCAGTCCTCTTTGTGAAAAAGAAAGACGGTACTCTAAGATTATGTATCGATTATAGACAACTGAACAAAATGACTATTAAGAACAAATACCCCTTACCAAGGATAAATGATCTATTCGATCAAGTAGGTGGGTCCAAGATCTTTTCAAAGTTGGAATTACGATCCGATTATCATCAAGTTAGGATAAAAGACGAGGACATAAGAAAAACAACATTTCAGACAAGATATGGACATTATGAGTTCGTAGTCATACCTTTCAGACTCACCAATGCACCGACCATGTTTATGTGCCTGATGAACAATATTTTCAGTTAATACTTGGACAAGTTCGTGGTAGTATTTATCAATGATATTCTAGTCTATTCAAAAATGGAGGAGGAACATGATGAACACTTAAGTATAGTTCTGCAAACATTGAGGAAACACAAACTGTACGCCAAATTTGACAAGTGTGACTTCTATGAAAAAGAAATACAGTATCTAGGACATGTAATTTCAGCAGAAGGCATTGTCGTAGACCCGGAGAAGACAAAATCCATTATGGAATGGCCAGTACCTAAGGATGTAGCAGATATCCAGTCATTCATGGGAATCACCAGATATTACCATAGGTTTATAGAAGGGTTTTCCAATATAGCCTACCCTATCACATCATTACAAAAGAAAGGAACCAAGTTTAACTAGTCAGAGAAGTTTCAAGACAATTTTAACAAACTGAAGGAATTATTGACAACTGCACCCATTTTGAAGGTAGAAGACCCAGATAAAGACTTCACCATATGTGTTGATGCAAGTAAAGAAGGACTAGGTGGTGTCCTAACTCAGGAAGTACACGTTATTTGTTATGAGTCCCGGAAATTAAAAGAACACGAGCGAAATTATATCACTCATGACTTAGAATTGGCAGCAGTAATACACGCCTTAAAAATATGTTGACACTACATAATGGGCATAAAATTTCTACTATTGACAGATAATAGTGGGGTGAAATATATGTTTAACCAACCAGATCTTAATGCAAGACAAGCAAGATGGCTATCCTTCTTGAGCGAATTCGACTTAGAGGTCAGACATATCAAGGGTAAGGAAAATAAAGTAGCAGACACTTTAAGCAGAAGAGTCCATGGGTTATTTGAGATAAGTATCAGCAGGGCAGAAAGTGATCTGGAACAAAGGATAAGGACGACATGTTTTAACAACGAAAATTACACTGAGATGTTGTCATAATTTCAAAACAGTATCGCAAACTCAGATAAACCAGATCTACGTGTCAACAAGAAGGGATTACTACGATTTAAAAACAGACTCTACATACCGGATTCAACAAAGTTAAAATTAACAGTTTTAGACGAAGTGCATAAGAAACCGTATTCGAGACATCCAGGTTACTAGAAAACAATAACGACACTTAGAAAACTATTTTATTGGCCTAATATGAAGGGAAAAACAACAGAGTAGTTGGCCAAGTGCCAAGATTGTTAGCAGGTTAAGGCCAAGCACGAGCACCTAGCCGACCTATTACAGCCATTACCAGTACCAGAATGGAAATGGGAGACTATATCACCAGACTTTATAACAGGTTTTCCTAAAACTTAGAAATAGAATGTTTCTATCATGGTTGTAATCGATAAACTCAGTAAGTCTGCACACTTTATTCTTGTAAAGTCTACTTTTAAAGCTATAAACATTGCTGAAATATTCATGAAATAAATTTTTAGACTACATGGTATTCCTAAGATGGTGATTTCAGATAGAGATGTAAAATTTACATCCGCTTTTTGGAAGGAATTGTTTGCAGGCCTAAACACTAACTTGAATTTTAGTACGAGATATCATCCACAAAAGTATGGACAGATCGAAAGGACAAACTAGATCATAGAGGATATGCTCTGCATGTACGTAAGAACAAAACCGACCAAGTGGGAAGACTACCTGCACTTGGTAGAATTTTCATATAACAATGGGTACCAAACTTCGGCTAAGTTGAGCCCTTTCGAAATACTGTACGACATAAAGTGTACGACTGCAATTAGCTAGAATAACCCAGCTGACATACTCATGGCTAGACTAGAAATGCTCCAAGAAATGGAAAACATGGTAAGAAAGGTACAACAGAACTTGAAAGAAGCACAGGACAGACATAAGAGCTATTCATATCAGAAAAGAAGATACTTGGAATTTCAAGTGGGAGACCATGTTTATTTTAAGGTCAAAGCCCGAAAAATCTTTTTGAAGTTTGGGAACTGTGCCAAGTTGGCACCCAGGTTTTGTTGTCCCTTCGAGATACTAGCTCGAATTGGACCTGTAGCATATCAACTTGCACTTCCAAATAATCTAAGAATTCATAATGTATTTCACGTTTATTTGTTGAAAAAGCATATTCATGACCCTACTCATAGGATTGATTGGAACTTGGTGTAGGTGGAACTCGAAGGCGAGTTCTAGGTGGAACCCCTGCGCATTCTAGACCAGAGAGAAATAACACTTTGGAACAGAGTCATCGCTCAGGTAAAGGTGCAATGGAAGCACTTTAGTCTTAAGGAGGCCACTTGAGAGTTGGAGGGAGATTTGCGGAAATGTCATCCAATCATGTTCCAAGAAAGGAACGATCACTGAGGAAAGTGTTTTACAGAAGGGGGAAAGGATGTGACATCCCCAAAAATAAAATATTTTTGAAATTTGAATTTGCTGGAAAACTCATTCCATTTTTAGTAAATTTGAATTTGGAAAATTTTTGCCATTTATGGCAATTCCAAATTTTGAATTTAATAATTGTAATTAATTATTATGACTGTTGGGCAGGGATTTGATTTGACCCAACTAACTAGTTGACTATGAAACTTGTATGAAAACAAAATATTTTATATTGATTGCAAGAGGACAAATGGAATAGCCATGTTAAAATCAGCTAACCATGACTCCATGAGTGGGGAACCTGTTGGAAACATGTCTGGGTGGATTGTTACAAGTGGAAAATCAGTGATTTGGCCATTGGCAACCCCTGAAAATCAAGGATTTAGAAAGCTGTGAAAATTCCCAAGGGGGGGAAAGAGACCTAGGCAAATTGATAAATAGCATATGTGAGGAGGCAAGACGCTGCCAAGTATTCTGGGGAAGGAGACTATTGATTTACTTGTTGTTATGAACACTGCTTGAGTGTGAGGCAAGGGAAAACTGTTGTAGCTATAGGACATTGCTAAAGAGAAGTTTTTCCAAGTTCTCCCTCATGGATTCATGGTCAGGATAGGGGGTGAATTGGGCAAGTGGTTTGGCTGCCCTGTTCTACGGTTTGGAGGAACGTGGTTGTTCCCTTTCTCTTTCAGCGCATTATTTCATATATGTTATTTCTATCCCTTCTCTGGATGAATGTTAAATGGTTACATACTTGATAGAATGTATCTGTTAATTCTAATTTAGAAATAATATTAAGGACGAAAGATCGAATGCATCCTATTGCAAACTTAGGAACTGCTAGAATGTCTCTCTACTAGTTCATAATAGACTATCTTTGCTGCATCTCATTACTGTTATGAATACTAGTTCCTGAAAGTATACTAGTTGGAAGGATATGGCTAGTCAATTCTTAAAGAAGATTTGTGCTATGGTTTGAATTACTATTGTAGTAAGATAAAGCGTCGTAGTTAAAAACCCCACAAGTAAATTGTAATGCAGATTTGAGTTTACCTACATATTCAATGAAAATGGAAAACTGCATAGTGTATAGATATATATAAATATGTAGGGACATTTCTGATATATTAAGGCACACACAACAGTAGAATAATTAACTAAGATTTCTTCCATGTACCAGCTGAACAATCATGATTTTTTTTAGGAGATAGCCCAAATCGCAAGTGTCTAAGATATATAAGTATATATAAAGTACAGAAGTAACCTTGCGAATACCAAGAATTATTATAGACCACCTACAACATTTACACATCTTTATATCAACCGGTGTTTAATAAAAGTCATAGGTTGAAATGATGGAAAATTATTGGAGTGAATCGAATTAACACAGTTTAATTACCAAATTTAGTCACGAGAGGCGCGAAGGCCCAAGGAAGAAGGGACATCTCGAAACTTAAACATACCCCTAAGTAGATTCCTAACTGTGTAAATACCAACACAATCACCTAGAATTTCAAAAGGAAATCCTTTAACACAAGTACAGTAAGTGAAAATTGAATTCATTTACCATCATGCGATCTGGAGTCAACTACAAATAAGATATACATATAGTCGGTAATAGCTGAGCACCTTTTTTTGTTTCAGAATCCTTTCCTTGGAAGTAACCAATATGGCGCTAATATATTAAACCAATGAAATAACAAGTATTCCATTATAAGTAGGTGGAAGGGGAACCATGTATGTCTTTTAAGAATAATATTACATATCTCTTCCGTAATTGAAACAAATAAGCATTCCATATGGTGTTATATTTCCAACGATAGAAATTTCCATCACAAGACGGGTTACCCTTAACCAAACGCTACCAAAACGAAATAGAACTACACTATAAATAAAAGGAATGGAAAGGGACCATGCCCTTCCTCTAGAACTAAAGGAATGAGACAAAGAGGGTTACAGGCATGGAACTTGAATACCTTTGTCTCCAAGGACGAACACGGATATCCGAAGCTGCTTATCGACGAGGAATCTACAAAATTTGTATCAATAAAATTAGTAACTAAATATGCCATTGAAATATTAGAACTATACGAAGAAAGGGTAAATGAAATTATCCACAGAATGGAAATACATCACTTGAAATAACTGGTACTTATCTTGGATTCTGCCATGGGCATGACCCATTTCCCAGCCATGGTCGTCCACCAACCGAAAAGGGGAGGAGCGAGCTTGATTAAGATGATGGGTACCCTCACATCAAAACAGGGCCCCATCATTAGTTACAACATGCAGTTCAAGAAAGAAGTTATACAAGAAATTATAGCTTTCGTAAGTATAACAGTAGTTCCAACACTGATTTCAGAGACATTAAATAGTGAATGAATATACTCTAAGGTACATACAGGATACATATAATATACTAGACGAAATCTTCGTAAAGAGAATCGAAATACAGTTAACTCGAATGTTAAATATAGGAATCCGTTTGTTTTAAAATGTTTTACGAAGAAATGATTAAAGTAATACGGATGGATTTAGCCTATTGACAAACCATAGTAAGACATTATAGAACCCATAAATAACTACCATTTATATGGTATAAAGCCTTCAAATCGAGAAACACCATTTAAATCAAGATGTAGAAAACACATTTAGGAAAGGTCCTTTTAGGAGCTCTCTCCTTGGTATTACGGGTTGTTGGCGAGGGTGGAATATAGGTGAAAGGGGACCTTTGTGGTAGATGAGCGGAACTGGGATTGGAAACTTTATTCAGATACTAAATGGAGAAATAAACAGCCACTATGGGAATTTAGAGCCTATGAAAACAACTATAATTCATTTAATATGGAAAAGGAAATACTGCAATTACAATGCAACGCCCTCATTGTAATAAACATAGCTTATGGAATGGAATCTGGGAAAACCCCGCCGACTCTCAAATACCGAACAATGATACAGGATAGTGAAGAAGACCGAAAAACATCACGCCCTAGAGGCACTCTACTTGTGAAACACCCAGAAAACAAAGGAATGAGGCATCCAGCCCCTTCGGAAATTTCCAAAACAGATAAGACACGGTGATAAACACTTCTTAACAGAGGGGAGGAGCTTCCAGAACTTTCCTGGAGTTTTGGTAATAAGAGAATAACCACTTACAGATAGTATAATCACTACGGCACACAGGTTATCTATGTTTTTGCAAGAGGAAGAAAACCCGTCCACAAATCTCGGACTAGAGATACAGAAGTATCGAGAAATATTACCAGTAGGTTAGATAGCGATGTCGCCTCCACTTTGAGAAAAAACTCACTACCGTTTCCTCCTCTCCAAGAAAATAAAGTCGTAGAGCTAGACTTCTGGAGAACCTCCCCACAACAGAATCCATTAACCTAGCTAACTCTTCCTTGAAGAATAAGGTCTGCGGGTACAAATGACCAGGTGATGAGATAGACTTGTCATGTCCACATTGGATAGCAGGTCAGGTGATGGACTCGATTGTAGCATGTACCCTACCCCCTTTAATGACCTGGCTAGGATTAAGTGCATATCATACCTACCCCTCCTTTGGTATTCGATGAGATACTAAGTAAATAAGCGCCTATGCGACTCATGGAAATCTTTAAAACCCAAATTGCAATAAATGCAGTTAATACAATGCACATTTGACACTATGTTCGGACATGTGGATCCGAATGGGATGGGTAAGCACATATCAGACCTAAAACCTAAATCACAATGAGTGCAGTTAATACGATGTACAGTTGACGCTACGTTTTTAGACAGGTGGAGCCGAATCAGATTACTAGCACGGGAACAAGATTATCAAATATCCATACTCAATGTTAACCGAAAGCCTTTACCTAACCACTTTTCCATATCTGGATAATGTTAAAACTAAAAGGGGTCAGCTTACTTTAAACTTTTTGCAGAGGAGTATAGACTAATACTCTACTTTTACCTAAGTTCGTTTGGTCGTTTTATTGTATGATTATGTGTATGGACTAACGCATGAGGCCTAGGCCAAAAATCCCAAATTCATTTGTATTGTAAACATATGGTAATGGTTTATATGTAGGGACTAACACGCAAGGTTTTAGCCATAAAATCCCAAAGTCGTTTGGATCGTCAAGACTATGGTAATGGTTATAGGTACAAATACATAGGAAAGTAATTATAATTACAAGACTTTAAATAAACATTGAAATGAGGAGTAAACACTTATTATATCGTAAACACTTTAATTTGAATGGTAATAATAGTCGAGGACAATAAGGACTCTAGTACACTTTCAGACTCAAGCTATATAATAGAAAGCTTATTTTCTTGAATCTCGAAATTATTCAAGGATAATTATACAAACAAAATTTAAAAATAAATAATTTTAGACAGTTTTTGAGGTACATTACAGGACGGTACCATAGGCCCGAGTTAAGTACCATCTGACACTTGATGTATTTATCTTTGTTGAGTAATTTATCTTGGTAATTTAATTCTATGTCTCAGTTGAAAATTTCTATTATTCTTTGATTAAATGCTAATGGAAATTCTTTTTCTTTCTTTTAGGATTTGTACACCCGAAATATTCATATCTTGGGCATTCCTGCGCAAAAGGTATTCGGGTTCCTTTACAGTAATTCTCGGGGCTTAGCTTTCAAGGTTCTAAAATTTCAATACCACGGGTCCATCCTAGATTTACTGCTATTATGCAAAGTTCCATCCTGATTTCCTGTAGTGGTTGGTTAATGCGTAATTCCCATTTTTATGACCAAATTTCACTATTGGAAGAAAAACGCAGTACTTGCGTAAGGCTGGACACACATTGAATTTCTGGTCCGATTGGGATATGTAATATTTTTCTTTAATATTGAGTCTCAGGATTTTTCTCTTGTATACGTGAAATGATATAATGATCATTATAGATTTATTTCAGTCTTATCGTTGCACTGGTCTTCTTCTTATGTTTAAATTGTTCAAAGTAAAATATATATACTATTAGGAAAAGGAAGAAACTCCTGTTGTGATTTTTACCACGTCTAGTTGAGCATGTTTCTCATAGGCCATCAGAACTCGATTTCATAAGAAATAGTTTTTGATGTATTGGAAAACCTTTATCGACAACTATATACCTATAATTGCATGTATATATGTGTATATATAAAAGGATAGTAGCTTCCTATTTTATGAGATCATTCTATCTGCACTTTATTTGCACAGTTGGTTCTACATAACTGTTGGAATAGTTTATATATTAACTATATAGTAGGTGTACATATATATATATATATATA
>ML782991.1:701314-712014 GCA_009831015.1 Picea engelmannii
CGTGGTTCCTGTCATAAGTAGAGTTTCATCTTGATTCTGGTTTCAATATGTACATGAATGGAAATCTCAATTAAGTACTATGGATTTGTATATTTACCTACATAAATATAAACACACATGTATATCTACATAATTCGGTTCCATTCACATTACGCACATATATAGTTTTACATAGAAAAATACAATTAACTGTGAGGTTTATCCTATAGTTTACCCCATTACAATAGTAGTCTAATATACATAATTAATACTTCCATATTTTAACCAGATGTACTCTTTCAACTAATATACCAAATGAAAATAGCATCCGTTCAACAGTCAAATCAACAGATATGATTCATTCAGAATTAATTTAGAGGCATTCTTTTAGTTCTTAAGTCTAACAACATTCAATCAGATTTTTGTCCATAGTAATAATTCTATCTAGAATTAAACAAATGCATTCTACTATTTATTAAACCATATAACATTCATTCTGAGAAAAGTGTAGGTTTACATATCTGAACAATTTCCGAATACCAAATGGAACAACCACGTTCCTCCCAACCTTAGAACATAACAACCAAATCACTTGTCTCTTTCTCCCCCTAGTCTGACCATGAGTCCATGAGGGTGAACTCAAAACTTGTCCTCAACAATAGTCCTTTAGTTTTAGAAAATTCTCCTTGCCTCACACTTAGAAACAATGCTCATAATAGCAAGAGATAATTCCTTTCCTTAGCATACTAGGCAATGTCTTTCCTCCTCCCATATGCTATATATATCCAAAAGAAACTTTTCCTAGGTCTTTTTCCCCTTGGGAATTTTCGCAGATTTCCAAATCCCTGATTTATAGGGGCTGCCAATGGCCAAATTCCTTATTTTCCACTTGTAATAATTATCCATGAGGTAGTTCCAACATGTTCCCCACTCATGGAGTCATGGTCAACTTATTTTAATCTGGATGTTCCATTTGTCCATCAGAAATAAATATAAAATATTTTGTTTCATACACGTTTCATATTCAAGTAGTTAGTTGGGTAAAATCATATCTCTTCCCAACAATCATAATCATTAATTACAATTGACTAAATTCAAAATTCGTAATTTCCATAAATGACAAAAATTTTCCAATTTCGAATTTACCAAAAACGGAAATAATTTCCTAAGAAATTTCAGACTTAAAAATAATTTATTTTTTGGGATGTTACATCCTTTCCCCCTTCAATAAAACATTGTCCTCAATGTTCGGTCCTTTATTGGAACAAGGTTGGATGAGATTTCTGTAAATCTCCCCCCAACTCCCAATTGGCATTTAGGGCTAAAGTGTTTCCATTGCACTTTTACCTGGGCATCGACTCTGTTCCGAAGTGTTATTTCTCACCTGTCCAGAATGCACAAAGGTTCCGCTTGGAAATTTTCTTCTAGTTCCACCTGCACCAAGTTCGAATCGATGATATAAGTAGGATCATGAACATAATTCTTTAACAAAGAAACATGAAATACATTATGAATTTTATATTGGCAGGAAGTGCAAGCTGGTATGCTACAGGTACAATTTGAGCTAATATCTCGAAAGGGCCACAAAATCTCGGTGCCAACTTGGCACAGTTCACTAGATTTAGTGAAATTTTTTGGGCTTTGACTTTTAAATAGGCGTGGTCTCCCACTTGAAATTCCAGGTGTTTTTTTTTTTTGGTCCGCGTAACTTTTCCGCTTGTCTTTCGGCTCTTTTAAGTACTGTTCTACTTTTCTTACCGTTATCTCCATTTCCTAGAGCATCTATGGTCCTACCTGTTAGTGTCAAGAATCACTCCTGGATTTCTTGCAGGAGCAGAGCCCAACGCCCATCACTTTTTCGTCACGATTTGTTTATAAAGGGTGATCAAATGGAGATAATGGCTCTAAGATGTATCACTCTAACTCAGGGACTGAGTCTGGTACATAAGAACAGAGGAGGTTTGGAATCCTAACTTCAGCCAGTGGGTTGATTTAAAGATGAACATTTGAAAGACTTAAAAGAAAGTGAACAAACAACTCTGGGCATCAGGCTTGCAGCGGTTTGTAGAAGAAAGACTCTGAAGACAAGATCCTCCTGGTTCAGGGTCTCAAGAAATTGAAAGAGGACTTGACTGGATCCTCCAATTCCAAGTCATTCAGTGTTAAGGAAATCATAGGGACTGATTAGAGGCTCCGTAACTATTACAGTGATCCATTACAACATCATCCTATAACAGCTACAGCTCGACTGGATCCTCCAATTCCGAGCTTCTCTAACACAGTATAAACAAAGACATGAGAGAAACTAGCATTCATAAGGCAAGAAGTCTCCAAAGTTCATATATATCTAGAACAACAATGCTTCATTAAAACTTTACAACCAGGGAGCTCTGCTCAACCATCGATAGATTACAAAAAATGGAAAAAATGCCTCCTTATACTTGGAACAAAACACTGGAAGCTAAATCGAGACCTCCATTGAAGACATTACGTCTTCATATTTACTGCGCATGTAGTCTCTGGACGTTCGTGAACTTCAGTCAGACGCAATCGCGTCCCAAAGGACCTAGGACTGAGTTGACAAGCCTGCATTCATTCCTTGGTTTTCCATTTATGGTGGAAACAATGTCCAACCACCAACAACTGTTGTAATAACTGCTTCATCGGGATCAGGAAAAGCCCAGGTGGATTCTGCTGCTTCAAGACATGGAGGTGCTCAGGATGACTGGAGATCTTGATATGAGGAGGATAACGGATGGTAACCGAGCAGGGGTAGTTAGACACACTTGATGCGGATATGGGATGAAAGGAGGCCACGCGAAACGATGACAGAGGGAAAGCGATAGGGAAAATGCATGTGGCAGAATTCATGAATTTTGGGGTGTAAGAGAGACATGGACCGGGAGGAAATCATGAGTTGGCATGACGAGGGAATAGGACGTGGCGGCGATGAGGCATGCAATGAGGCTTCGGATTTTCGGGGATCCGGGTTCGTGAGTTTGGAATGCATGAACTCCTTGCCCCCGGAAACCCCGATATCCCGATATGCAATGAGCTCCTTCTCCTAGGAATTAGCCCCTACCGGCTAGTCCATAGTCCATATGACCTGTCCCTGTGCGACCGTGGTCCAACTTTCCATCGGGATTTTGGCATTCTTGACGACACGATGTTTGTGTCCACTAAACTTGTGATTCCCCGAAACCCGATGGCTTATGGCCGTTGACTTGTTGACGGTCAGCTCCTAGGTGCATAGCCTGCCACCTGTCTTCCACTATTGAAAGCTACCCCCGATATCGGGAGATCGGGTATCGGGATATTGGGATTTCTGCTGCCATGTGTGCGGGATTTTCAGTTCCCCGATCCCCGACTCTGTGGGATCTCTCGCCACGTGCCTCTAGATTGGATGACCTGTATTCAGCCTCTAAAGAGAAAAGACTTCTCTGCTGCTAAATGTCGAGTAGATTGGAAACTCTGACACCCCGATAACCGTTGATTTTCTTTGCGGACGGATCTCGGCTGTCAAAGGAAAGACTTAGCATGCTCGCTTGATTTGATACTTGGAGAAAAACAAGAATTCTCCCGAGCTGCGCTTGAGCACTGCGTGCAACTTGCAGACCCGCGTGATTCTCGAACTAGTGACAAGATTTATCGTTAACATTAGGCTCCATGGGGGATAGATTCATCCCTGTGATGCTCTAAGAAATCTTCCTACAGTTCCAGTCGCCTTTCTATTGGGCTAGGAAGTCATTATTAGACCGCAAAAATAAAACGGAAACACACTAAGAAATAAAATACAATATTTACAACAATGGAGCCACTGGAGGCTCAGACGAAACACTTCTTCAGGAAATGCCCATTCACTGGGTTGCCGAAAACCTCTTCACCTTCCAAATCTCTCAGCCTGTATGTGTTGTTCGAGAAAGCCTTAGAGATTTTGAAAGGTCCAACCCACAGGGCTTCAAATTTGCTATGTTTTCCCTTCTCTTGTTTAGGAGCATCCCATTTCAATATCAGGTCTCCTACCTAGAACCGCTCCTTCTTGGCCTTCCTATCGAAGACCTGCTTGATTTTCTGCTGATGGTCCTGGATCCTATCCAATGTCTTCTCCCTAGCCTACTGGACCTCTACTAGCTGATGAATCCTTCTGATCATGTCATCAGGCTCCTCTTGATGGTCCTGGAGGAATTTCTCTACAGGGATGGCTAGCTGAGAAGGGAAAATAGCTTTGGCTCTGTAGACTAACTAGAAAGGAGACAGACCTATAGCTCTCTTGGTAGTCACTCGATCAGCCCATAGGGCAAATTTAAGCTTCGAATTCCAAGCCCTTTGGTTGTCTTCCAACAACTTTTTGATGATTCTTATTAAACTTTTGTTGGAGGACTCTGCTAAACCATTGCCCTGTGGATAATACGGGGTGGAGTGAATCATCTTAATCCCGAACTTCTCACAGAACCTTACCAATGGCTCAGACCCGAAAGCGGCTGCATTATCGGTGACAATCTTATTTGGACAACCAAACCTTGTGATGAGTTCCTCCAAGAATCTGATGATTACCTTGTGGGAAGCACTCCTGGTGGGAATAGCTTTGATCCACTTGGTAAAGAAATATGTAGCAGTCAGGATCCACCTATGTTGTCCACTGGAGGGGGGGTGAATTTATCCAATAAAATCTAGGCGCCACTGCTGGAAAGGCCCTGAAACTACCACTGGTTTTAACGACAAAGACCTGAGCTGCTTCTTTCCTGCAAATTTTTGACAATTGATGCAAGCTCTGACCCTTCTGCAGACATCAACGAACATGGCAGGCCAGTAGTATCCATCCCTGAGGATTTTGTGGGCCGTGGCCCTCCAGAAATGGTGACCTCCACACAGGACGCTGTGAAATTCAGCTACGATCTTCTCGACCTCTGGTGGACCTATACATTTTAGAATTACCCCCAGGGGGTCTTTCCAATATAATATTTGGTCGATCAGGAAGTATTTGACTGCTTTGAGCTTCAGAGCTCTCGCTTTGCTTCTTTGCAGGCCATCTGGAGGTCGCAGCTCCTGCAAAACGTATATGATATCCTTATACCAAGGACATTGAGCCAATGGGGGCTCCCTTTGATGATCTATGTTAGATAGCCGATCCTGCTGAATATCTGAGCATTCGCTGATGAAACTTATTCCCAAAGCTTGGTAATTTGCTTCAGCCAGCAGCTTGTCTAAGCCTTGCCCTTTGATCAACTTGGTGGGCCTTATTTCCAGGTCGAACTACAGGATTTTGGCTATCCATTTACTCCTTCTCCCGTCTATGTCAGGATGAATAAGAATATCTTTAACAAAAACCAAGGGGACATAGGCTATGATCCTTGATTGAAAAATGTAGGTTCTAAAAGATTTGAGAGATTTCACCAGAGCGTAAGCTTGCTTCTCCATAGTATCATACCTGACTTCGACATCCCTTAGTGCTCGACTGAAGTAAGCAATAGGCTTGTCTAACCCACTGTCATTTGCCTGTAATAGAACAACAACTACTGTGTCAGGCGAGGCAAAGGAGAAGATAAGGAAATCCTTCGAATAGTCGGGACTGATAAGCACAGGGGCTTCAGTCAGGGCTTTCTTGATTTGCTCAAAGGAGTACCGCGATTGCGGGGTCCACCTTACTTCATTTTCTTTCTTTAACATAACCGTTATAAGCTTTACCTCCTCAACAAAGTTAGGCACAAACCTCCTTAGGAAATTAATTTTACCGAGGAAAGATTGGACCTCCTTCCTAGACCTTGGGATTGATAAAGCTTGTATCGCCTCAACTCTGCTGGGATCAATCCTGACTCCTTCTGCTGATATTATGTGGCCTAGCAATTTTCCTTCCTTCATGGAAAACAAAGATTTCTTGGGGTTTAATGAAATGCCAAACTTTCTGCATTTCAAGAAAACTTTCCTGAGGTGGCGACGGTGTTCTTCATCAGACCTTGAAAAGACTATGATGTCATCCAGATAAACGACCACAAACTTGTCCTTTTCCCCAACAAAAGCTATGTCCATGGCACGCTGGAAAGTCTCCCCTGCATTCATTAGTCCGAATGGCATCTTAGCATACATGAACGTGCCCCATGGAGTGGTAAACGTTGTCTTTTCCCTGTCTTATGGCAGAACAGAGACCTGATTGTAGCCGGAGAAACCATCAATCATAGACATCCTGGAAGCTCCTGTCACCCTCTGCAGTATATGTTCCATCTTTGGCAGGGGGTAGTTATCTTTTCACGAGCTTCTGTTCAGGTTTCTGAAGTCTACACAGAGTCGAATCTCTCCATTCTTTTTCCTCACTGGCACCAAGTTAGCCACCCACTCTGAATATCTCAGTGGTACAATGATCTGATCTTGCAACAACTTCTTCACTTCTCTCTCCATGATAGGAAGCAACATGGGATTGATCTGCCTCAGCTTCTTCCTGAAAGGCTTTGCCTCTTCCTTTAATGGGATTTTATGTTCGATGACAGAGGTGTCATAGGTTTTGAGGTCTTCGTAGGTCCAGGAAAACACATCAACAAATTCCTTTAAGAGTCCAACGTATTCAGACCTCTTCTCCCCTGTCAGACTTCTTGACAATTTGACATACTTGGTCTCACTCTCGGTTCCAATGTTGCACTGAATAGTATCAGCGTCCTCCTCCGAGACCTTTCCTTTTACAAACCCATCGTTATTATCAAAAAGCCTCTCCAAGGGAATGAGTCCCCTGGGAATATGGTTGCTGGGCAGCTGTACAATGTCACGCCCTACAATCTTATTTAGAAGATTACCCCCATCGGGCTCTTCCTCTGGGACGTCATCTTGGTCTATGTGCATTTCTGAAAAATCCTCAACAGTTTCCAAGAACCTCCTGACCTCAAGATCGTCCTCGAATACCTTCCAATGTTTGACGTTATCAGGTATGGAGGGTCTGTATTTTACTTCCACGTCATATCTGAATTTGGGTGGAAGAGGTGCTTTGAAATTGCTAGCCGATGCAGCCAAGGAATCCACCAAGGTGTTCTCCTCTCTTGGGATGAAGGAAATATTAAATGCCGAGAAGAAACTGTCAATAAGGTCCCAGACCTCATTCCTGTAACTCCTGAGTCGAGGATTCTTAGCTTGATAAGCGTTCTTGACCTGCTGAACCACTAAATATGCATCGCCGAACATTGCCACTTCCTGAATTCCCATTTTGCTTGCAGCCCTTAGTCCCAGAACAAGAGCCTCATACTCTGCCACATTATTGGTAGCTTCAAATTCTAATTTGTATGACAGGGATATGGTTTCCTGAGCAGGCGTCACAAAAACTACTCCAGCTCCAGCGCCTTCTTGAGAACAGGCTCCATCAAAAAACATTTTCCAGATTGGGGTGATGGAGAGAGGAACTTCAGGGGAAACAGTGGGCTGCTTTCTAAGTCTCAGAGGCGGCTCTGGGGCATAGGTGAGCTGCAGCACACTGGAGCCTAAATCAGTGTCTAAAGCAAAAATAGGATGGTTGGTGGGGTTGGCTTCATCACTGATTATATAGGCCAGCTGAGCTTCCCTATACAGTCTTCTGTGCTCTCCTCCGAACACTGGGATAGTAGCATATGTGAGGTACATCTGTAAGGTTCCCCCCAGTCTTTTTATCCAAGATCTCTATAACAACATACCGAACTTGGGGGGGACATCGTCTACTACAATATCCATGACCACACTTTTCATGGGCAGTTGAAACAAGGTCACTACCAGGTCTTTGATAACTCCAAGACACTGAACTCTCCTGGATTCAAAAGAATAGAGGTCATGATAGGCTCTGGTAACTTCTAGTCCCAAATCTTCCATGACAGTTTTGGGCATGAGGTTGTGAGAGGCCCCTGAATCCATCAAACAGTTGTGCAGCACTTTGTCATGTATGTTCACGGAGGTGTAGAAGAGAGGGGACGAGTCATCTCTATCTTCTACCATGGGACCTAGGACAACTGTTGGCCTTTCGTCTTGGAGGTTTATGGAGTCTAAGGGAAGGCATGAGGCTTCAGACTGTAACAGCTCAGAGAAGTGTTTTTTAAATCCGCCATGTTTAATCAGCTCAGTGAGGGGCACATGGATCCTGATCTTTTGAATCTCATGCTCGAAATTAAAAGAAGATGTAAGCTTTGGAATTTCTTTCATTTCAGGAACATGATTATGGACGATGGGGGAAGGGGGGTGAGTGTTCTTACCTCTGTGATCATCTGCTTCTTCATTAGTAGGTCTCTCTGCTCTAATGGACTGCTGAGGAATATCAGGTGCTGCCATCTTTTTATCAGACCTTAGGTTGTACCTGCCTCAGCTGCCACTAGCCTTGTCTCCCTTGCTTAGCTCGTTCAGCTGGCTGTCTATGAGAGACTCCTCGTATGCATATTGAGTGAGATGAGGAAAAGGAGGAGTGTCTCCAATGCAATGGATTTCAGGATCAATCTCTTCTGATTCTCCTTCTCCCACCTTGGCCACAAAATTGTTTTGAAAAGGGGCCTGAATCTTCTGGTCTTCTCTGTCTCTTCCCCTCTCTTTCTGCACATTCGGGGTAGTAAAATTATTTGGCCTCCTGAAACTTCTCTTGTTTTCAGCGATCTGAGGGCCTTTATACACCTACCTCCCTTCCATCCTTATCCTTTCCATCTCTGCAGACAAAGACTTCACCATCTTGGCCAGTTCATCCACTTGAGGGTGAGGTGCCAATGATCCAGAAGTTGAGGCTTCTGACCTCCCTTTTCTTCTATCTGCATCGGCCTTGTTCCTTAGTCTGTCAGCTGCTAATACATTGGATTCTACTTCTATGGCCGCATCTTTCATTTGGGATAAGGAGGTGGCTCTTCCTTCTCTCAGCAACAGGCAGAAATCAGGGTCAAATGCACCAGCATAGGAAATTTGGGCAGAGGCTTCTGAGGGCTTTATCTCTGCAGGGATCTTGTTATACATCTTGTTAAATATTTTGGAGAAGTCAGAGACCGAATCTCCTTCCATCTTTTTCAAAGACCCGAATTCATTCATGTAATACATGAAGTCCTTCCTATCTCCCCACTGTCTCAGGAAAGCGCTATCTAGAGCTTCAATCCCAGTGATGGACCCTGGAGCCAATCCTCTAAACTACTTCCTCACTTCACCATCCAGGCTCTGGACAAAAAATATCATCCAGACATCTTCATTTTCAATATTGAGGTTGTCTGCATAACTGTAGAAAGCAGCCAGGTTCTCTTCAGCAGTAAAGTCTCCTTCCCCAGTGAACTTGGGCATGTATTTCAGGTAATCTCCAGCAGGGAGAGGATTCATAGGATGGGGAAGAACTAAGGGAGCGTATCTGGCAGCGACTATGGTGTCCATCCTGTTCAAAGGGGGATTAGCACTAGACATAGGGATGTTAGGTGGAGGAGAACTCGGAGGAGAAGGGGTTCGCAAAGGGGTTATTGAGGATAAATCTCGAAGTGGGGTGGGAAACAAGAGGTGATTCAGCGAACAAGCTACCGAGCTCCAGTCAACAGGTGCTCCTCCTTGCACAGGAGTAGGGAAATCTTCTGAGGTGACGGGTCTATGCCAAGACGCAGCTTCAGGGGAGAGGGGAGTGACAAAGTCTTGTCCCTCTGATCCCAGACCGGGAGGGGAAAACTCAACAGGAACACTCCCAAAATTTAAGAAACGGGAAACTGCAGAGACAGGCCTGTCAAAAATCTGAGGAGGAGAAAAGGGAGCTCCAACAGAAGGATATGGTGGATTACCTAGTTCGGTGATGGATGCTTCTTCTTCGGAGGCCTTTCCCTTTCTAAGCACCGCCTCTAGATTTGTTTCGGGCGTAGCTAGAGGCAGCTGTGGGTGAGATCGCGTATGCCTGCCTCTGAAAGCCACAATTAACAAAGAAGGTTCTCTCCAGTGGAGTCGTCACAATGGAGTCGCCAGGTGCAAAATTAGCAATCTGAAAGGCTCTGAAGATCCTATGCACCTTCGGATTCAGAGGCTCAATGTTGTTCTACCCAGGGAAAATTCTCAATTCCATCCCCGGCAACGGTGCCAAAAATGTTAGCGTCATAAGTCACTCCTAGATTGCTTGCAGGAGCAGATCCCAACGCCCATCAGTTTTTCGTCACGATTTGTTTATAAAGGGTGATCAAATGGAGATAATGGCTCTAGGATGTATCACTCTAACTCAGGGACTGAGTCTGGTACATAAGAACAAAGGAGGTCTGGAATCCTAACTTCAACCAGTGGGTTGATTTAAAGATGAACAGGTGAAAGACTTAAAAGAAAGTGAACAAACAACTCTGGGCATCAGGCTTGCAGCGGTTTGTAGAAGAAAGACTCTGAAGACAGGATCCTCCTGGTTTAGGGTCTCAAGAAAGTGAAAGAGGACTTGACTGGATCCTCCAATTCCAAGTCGTTCAGTGTTAAGGAAATCACAGGGACTGATTAGAGGCTCCGTAACTATTACAGTGATCCATTACAACATCATCCTATAACAGCTACAGCTCGACTGGATCCTCCAATTCCGAGCTGCTCTAACACAGTATAAACAAAGACATGAGAGAAACTAACATTCATAAGGCAAGAAGTCTCCAAAGTTCATATATATCCAGAACAACAATGCTTCATTAAAACTTTACAACCAGGGAGCTCTGCTCAACCATCGATAGATTACAAAAAATGGAAAAAATGCCTCCTTATACTTGGAACAAAACACTGGAAGCTAAATCGAGACCTCCATTGAAGACATTACG
>ML782991.1:712064-742197 GCA_009831015.1 Picea engelmannii
GAGCTCTGCTCAACCATCGATAGATTACAAAAAATGGAAAAAATGCCTCCTTATACTTGGAACAAAACACTGGAAGCTAAATCGAGACCTCCATTGAAGACATTACGTCTTCATATTTACTGCGCATGTAGTCTCTGGACGTTTGTGAACTTCAGTCAGACGCAATCGTGTCCCAAAGGACCTAGGACTGAGTTGACAAGCCTGCATTCATTCCTTGGTTTTCCATTTATGGTGGAAACGATGTCCAACCACCAAAAACTATTGTAATAACTGCTTCATCGGGATCGAGAAAAGCCCAGGTGGATTCTGCTCCTTCAGGACATGGAGGTGCTCAGGATGACTGGATATCTTGATATGAGGAGGAGAACGGATGGTAACCGAGCAGGGGTAGTTAGTCACACTTGATGTGGCTATGGGATGAAAGGAGGCCACGCGAAAGGATGACAGAGGGAAAGCGATAGGGAAAACGCATGTGGCAGAATTCATGAATTTTGGGGTGTAAGAGCAGGGTGTAAGAGACACATGGACCGGGAGGAAATCATGAGTTGGCGTGACGAGGGAATAGGACGTGGCGGCGAGGAGGCATACAATGAGGCTTCAGATTTTCGGGGATCGGGGTTTGCGAATTTGGAATGCATGAACTCCTTGCCCCCGGAAACCCCGATATCCCGATATGCGATGAGCTCCTTATCCCGGGAATTAGCCCCTATGGGCTAGTCCATAGTCCATATGACCTGTCCCTGTGCGGCCATGGTCCAACTTTCCATCGGGATTTCAACGTTCTTGACGACACGATGTTTGTGTCCACTAAACTTGCGATTCCACGAAACCTGATGGCTTATGGCCGTTGACTTGTTGATGGTCAGCTCCTAGGTGCATAGCCTGCCACCTGTCTTCCACTATTGAAATCTACCCCTGATATCAGGAGATTGGGTATAGGGATATCGGGATTTCTGCTGCCATGTGCACGGGATTTTCAGTTCCCCGATCCCCGACTCTGTGGGATCTCTCACCACGTGCCTCTGGATCGGACGACCTGTATTCAGCCTCTAAAGAGAAAAGACTTCTCTACTGCTAAATGTCGAGTAGATTGGCAACTCCGACACCCCGATAACCGTTGATTTTCTTTGCGGACGGATCTCGGCTGTCAAAGGCAAGACTTAGCACGCTCGCTTGATTTGATACTTGGAGAAAAACAAGAATTCTCCCGAGCTGCGCTTGAGCACTGTGTGCAACTTGCAGACCCACGTGCTTCTCAAACCAGTGACAAGATTTATCATTAACACTACCATGAGTCTGTCAACTATATTATCCCATCTAATTGGAGCCGTACACTTTATGTTGTACAGTGCTTCGAAAGGGCTCATCTTAGCTGAATTTTGGTACCCATTATTGTATGCAAATTCCACTAAGTGTAGGTAGTCTTACCACTTGCTTGGTTTTGTTCTTACGTACATGCAGAGCATATCTTCTATGATTTGGTTTGTTCATTCAGTCTGCCCATCCATTTGTGTATGATAACTCGTGCTGAAATTCAAGTTAGTATTTAACCCTGCAAACAATTTTTTCCAAAAAGTAGATGTAAATTTTACGTCTCTATCCGAAATCACCATTTTAGGAATACCATGGAGTCTAAAAATTTCTTTCATGAATAATTCAACGATGTTAATGTCTTTAAAAGTAGACTTTACAGGAATAAAGTGTGCATACCTAGTAATTTTATCGCTTACCACCATAATTGAATCATTCTATTTCTGAGTTCTAGGAAAACTTGTAATAAAGTCCAGCGATATAGTCTCCCATTTCCATTCCAGCACAGGTAAGGGATGCAATAGGCCGACTGGATGTTGGTGTTTAGATTTTAACTGGTGACAATGTTAACAATTAGCTAAGTATTATGTTGTTTCTCCCTTCATATTAGGCCAATAAAATATTTTTCTTAGTGTTGTTATTGTTTTCTGGTATCCTGGGTAACCAGAATATGATTTCTTGTGAACTTCATCCAAAAAAGTTAAGTTTAACTCTGTCGAATATGGTATGTATATTTTGTTTTTAAATCATAGTAGACCATTTCTATCCAAACTCAGATCTTTTTTGTCTGAATATTCTGTCGTGTTCTGTAATTCTCCCATTGTTTTAGTGTAATTTTTGTCGTTATTACCAACAACCTTTATCCTCTGCTCAAGATCGCTTTCTTCCCTGCTAATGTTTATTTCAAACAACTCATGAACTCTTCCTCCTCTTAAAGAATCAACCACCTTGTTTTCCTTACCCTTGATATGTCTTACCTCAAAGTCAAATTCACTCAAGAAGGCCAGCCATCTTGCTTGTCTTTCATTAAGGTTCGACTGACTAAACAACAATTTCACACCACTATTGTCCGTCAATAACAAAAATTGTCTGCCCATTATGTAGTGCCGCCACATCTTTAAGGCATGTATTGCAGCTGCCAACTCTAATTCATGGGTGACATAGTTTTGTTCGTGTTCCTTTAGTTTTCAGGACTAATAAAAAATAATGTGTCCTTCTTGGGTTAGGATACCACCTAGTCCTTCTTTAATCACATCTACACAGAAGGTGAAATATTTGTCGAGATCTGCTACCTTTAGAATGGGTGCGGTTGTTAACAATTCCTTTAACTTATTAAAATTATCTTGACACTTTTGTGACCAGTTGAACTTGGTTCCCTTATTTTGTAAGGATGTGATAGGGTAAACAATTTTGGAAAATCTCTTTATAAATCTGCGGTAATATCCGGTGATTCCCATGAACGATGGGATGTCTGCTGCATCCTTAAGAATCGACCATTCCATGATGACTCTTATTTTCTTAGGATCTAATTTGATGCCTTCTGTAGATATTATATGTCCTAGGTACTGTATTTTCTTCTGATAAAAATCACACTTATCGAATTTATCATACAATTTGTGCTTCCTTAAAGTTTGCAGAACTATCCATAAGTGCTCTTCGTGTTCCTTTTTTTTTTTAGAATATAACAAAATATCATCAATAAATACCAACACAAACATATCCAAGTACTGACTACAAATATTGTTCATTAAACACATGAACGTGGTTGGCGCGTTAGTGAGTTTGAAAGGTATAACAACAAATTTGTAATTTCCATATCTTGTTCGAAATACTGTTTTACTTATGTACTCATCTTTTATCCTAACTTGGTGATAACCAGATCGTAAATCCAATTTCAAGAAAATCTTTGCCCCACCTACTTGATTGAACATATCATCTATCCTAGGTAAGGGGTACTTGTTCTTAATGGTGATTTTGTTTAATTGTCTGTAATCAATACATAATCTCACAGTTTCGTGTTTCTTTTTCACAAAGAGGATTGGTGCTCCCCATGGTGAAAACATCGGTCTGATATATTCGTTGTCCAATAATTCCTGTAGTTGAATTTTTAGTTTTGTTAATTCTAGAAAAATCATTCGGTAAGGTGACTTAGATATAGGGGTTGAAATTGGTAGTAGGTCGATAGAAAAGTCGATCTCCCTCCTTGGGGGTATTTCAGGTATCTCATCCAAAAACATATCTCTGAAATCATGAAAACGACAAAATCGTCCAAGTTAGGTTTATCTTCTTTTTCTAACAGGTTTGTTACTTGGATGGCATAAACTTGACAACCCTTTCTCATGCATTTCTTCAATTGCATTGCTGAAATCTATCTAACTGAGATTGGTTTTTGTATACCTTGAATTGTCCTAGAAGTGTCATTTTCATCTTTAAACTTGAGTGATTTTTCATAACAATCTAACACTGCTTTATGTCTTTCTCACCAATCCATTCCGATAATTACATCATAAGACCCTAACGGTAGAATGTTCAGATTTATATTTATGTTTTGACCACCTAAACTGAACTCATAATAAGAAATAAAGTCGACTACTTTTTTTTTTGTTCCTGTTTCCAGTTGTACCAGCCAAGATTTGGCATGTCTTGTTTTCTTCAGTTTATTTGAATGCACTATACGAGGAGTGATATAACTTGATGTAGCTCCAGGGTCAATTAAAACAGAAATACAAGTGTTATTGATTTTAGCTTTGATTTCCACCACAAAGTTCTAGTTGTCATCTTGTTAGCCATCCACGGCTGCATTTATCCGATTCAGGCTTCTACCCACATCTCCAACCATAGAGGTTTCCTGTAGGTTGTGAACTGTAGTTCTGGCTGCTGAAGTCAAATGTGGAAAGTTCCTCCTTAAGTGATGTTCTCCACATTCCCAGCATTTTAATGGTTCCTGGGGGTTGTCCCCGAACTTCTTTGTTCCCAGGTTTAATGGTTTACCATTTCCTTGGGTGTTCTGATTGTTGGAGTAAAAATATTTCCTTGGAAAACGTTTTGATGCATTCTAATAAGGAGTTGGTTGATATCCTTTATTCTGCTGGTTCATTCGGTGTTGTTTCTTATCTTTCCAAGCCTTTTGGAATTCTAACTGTTGTTTGTATTGGTCGTAATACATTCGGGCTTTCCTGAATACTTCACTCAAGGACTTGGGATTATAAAATTTGATTTTGTCCTTATAGGACTATGGTAAACAGCTTAGGAACCGTTGGATTTTCACTTTGTCCTCCTGGATATAAGGTACGAACCTTAGTAATTCTAGGAATTTGTTTATCAGATATTCCATAGTCATTTGACCAAATCGTAGCTCATAAAATTCTTTGGTTTTTCTTTCATAGTAGCTTTCAGATAGGTAATGTTTATTAAATTATTTCTTAAATTCCGACCATTCCATATGTTTTTCTTTTAGACCTTTGGCCAACTTTAAGCCTTGCCACCATATGCTGGCTTTCCCTTTCAGATTGTAGATGGCCATTCTGACTTTCATATTGTTGGAATAGTTGTATATCTGGAAATACTTCTTGATGTCTAATAAGCATGCTTCAGCTTCCTCCCCTATTCTGGATTCCCCATCAAATGTAGATGGTTTTATTTTCTTAAACTCCCCCTCGAGGTTATCTACCCATTTCCTCTTTCTGCCTGTTTTTGTTTTATCTTCAGATGAAGGTGTTCCTTCAGATGAGGTGTCCCCTTTTTCTGGTTCAAGACCAGAATTCTTGGAGGCCCTTTTGTTGACCTCTTCTTCTTGGTTATCATCCTTTGGGATTTTCTTTGTCACTATACTTCGCAACAAGACTTCATTTATTTCTTGTTGTTCCTGCTGTGCTTTTTTCAGTTTCTCATTGTCTACTTTGAAAACCTGTAATTCAACAATGAGATTTCTCATTGTTTCCACAACTTTGGTAGGTGAGCTTCCATCACTGTTGTGTCTCCGATATTCAAGAGGTCTTTGTCTGGGATTCTCCTCATGTATGATTTCTTCTTCATCCTGGGATGCCATGATTAACACAGAACAAAAAAAGAGATTTTTGTTTGTAACAATAATGGTTTGTTAGTCTTACATAGACAAAAATATGTGTTAAGCAACTATTGTGGCCCTGTTGAAGGTCCAAGTAGTGTAACCTTTTCTCTGATACCATATGTAATGTTTCCCAAAATTTACAACAACAAAATTTTTTCTTCTTTGGAACATTAGACTTAATTAACGCATCCAATACATGTCAGACATTATTGTTACATTATAAGGTGACTCATTACTACTTCCATCTCAACGTTTACACTTACCAAATATCTTATCTAAGGTAGGTGGTGGACTTTATCTAAATCTTAATCTCAAAGGAGGTGGATATAATTTTAATACATAAACAAAACTATTTGTTAATATATATATATATATATATATATATATATATATATATATATATATATANCCCACCATAGACTATTCTTCCAATAGTGCAAGGTAAAGGCATACTATGGGAAAAGAATCATCGTATAAACGTGTAACATCCCGCTCTGGCCCACTGAGCGAACTTATTCTTTGAGGACACTTGCTCGCAAGTGATTTGGATTATTATGATATTAAAACATTTGACTTTTATTAAGATGATTTATGGTAGATGACATGATGTTTTACTGCATTGACATAGACAGGTGTTATTGACTCAGATTTACTCAGTGTATAGGGTTTTGGACCTTGAGGATGTAGAGGCATCAATGGAACCCCTTGGACTCTAGATCGAGTCAGGGAGTGTGCTTTTGGGGTTTGGATGATTTACTATGATATTAGTACATTTTATTAGATGATATGATGTGGATATGTTCTGACATGATTTGTTGATGATGCAGGCTGATGATAGCTTGCCGACTAGGCTCACATATGGAGTAAAGGGGCCACACATGACTAGCAGAGAGGTTGAGGGAGAGGTGTGGATAACAACCCTACCAAAGCCTACTAGCACACTCGTCGTGGCTCGAACTGTAGTTTAACGATTACCTAGTTTGAGAGGACCCACGATGTCGCGAGGGAAGACTGCGACAGTCCCTCGTGATGATTCTAAGGGGCATGCAATAAGGCGGGGGCCTTATTCCTTAGAATCCCTTAGTCTCCCACAAGTTCACCTGGCAGAGTGTTGACTCCAGGGGTTATTGATGTCTACCAATCAGTCAATAGGCGAGTGGCACCCTTGGAGCACGTTGTGCGTCCTTAAGGGCATGTTGCACAAAAGAAACAAAAGAGGTGAGTGGAACCCTTGGAGCACGTAGTGTGTCCTAAAGGGCACGTCGTGTTGATGATGAGGGAGGTATGAAACTAGATGGACCTAAGCCATTTAACACATTAAGAAATTTTTAAACATCTTCCCTAATTAAATGTCGCCCAATTCAGAATCTAAATTCTAAGTCTAAAAATTTCACTAGGGGTAAAATTTTGTCTACTCTTGAGAAAATATCTCTATAAAAATAAAATAATAAAGTTTAAAATAAAAACCACTTAAGTAATAATTGTGGTCTTCATAAATTTTGGGGTAAAATGAAGAGAGTAAGAACTTAAATAAAACCTGTGGATATAGGAAAGGTAATGAAGAATTTAATTATTTAACTTGTGAAAGTTTAAAAAGATAGTAAATTAATAATAAACGAAAAAGAGGTTAAATTGTACAACTGTCGTTTTTATCTCTAATAAAAAGGGGATAGAGGGAAATTATAAAATTTAGCAAACTAGGGAAAGGAGGTGACATAAAAAGGGAAATATGGGGAACTTAAGGTAAAAAGTGGGAGGTCAACTTAGTAAGGAATCTGCATTTAAGAACCTTCTAACTTGAACTAAATTAGCAACTTCATTATAGGGAAAGTCTTTAAGACCTGTAAGGGAATATAGGGACACCTAGGAGTAAATTTAGGAGTAACTCTAGGTGGGTGAGGGAAATAAGACAATTTAATAAATTAAAGAAAATAATTATTGAGGAATGTGGGGGATGAATGACACTTGTATGAAAGAGAATTTTTAGAAGATTTTTATTCAAAACTTAAACTAAATGAGATTTGGGGAAGGTTTGGAAGTTCAAAAACTCTATAAAAGAGAGGAAGGAGAAGGAAGAAGGGATCGACTGTTAGCATAACGTTACGCTTCCAGATTAGTGACTTGACTGATTTACTTGTGGGGAGTTGGGATTTCCCAGCTCGGAGAGGAGTGGTAGCTTGACCTTGCGAGGCGAGCTGGGAGCTAGATGTACCATATTGATAGTGTGTGACCCCTTTGTGGCTCGGGGGGCTAAGGGGGAAGCAGAATACTCCTAGCGTTGGCTGGGAGGTATCGTTGTAGTCTCGATGGTCGAAAAGCGAGAGCGGCACGGAGCGCGCAGACTTCATTCGAGGCAGGCGATAAGGCAACGATATGCTCTTTCATTTGTAGAGTAGAATGCATTAAGACTTATGCTAGGATCTGAAATTGATTGTAAATGGTTTGGGTTATCTCGTTTTGTTGATGGTCTTTGCACCCTTTGTATGGTATGCTCCCGCCGCTGTTATAATTCCTATTTCCCCGTTGACACTGTCGTTAAATGTTTCTAGGCTAACTCATCTCTGCGCTTAATGCACTCCTTTGTGATTCCACTATGCGTTATATTTTACCTCTCAACTATGGATTAACCGTCTCGCATTAGGAATTTATCACATAAATTAAGTGTATTGGTGTGATTATTTGTGTTTGTATTTGGCTCTGGTTGCACATAAATTCCTTCCTCTATCATGCTTGATTTTATGAAAAATTTATATGTCCGAGTCGAATCCTGAAGTTATATGTCTGAGTTTTTGACAGAATTCACATGTCTGAAACTCATTATTGTCCAAACTGACTTTAATGCATTTTATGTTAGAATTTATGTAATGTAATTTTGTGTAGTTTAATTTTATGTTTAGAATTTATGTAATGCATTTTATGTTTAAAAATTTCATGTCTGAATGCTGCAAATGTTCGATTGACAGTAATGCTTTTAATGTTTAGAATTGGTTGAAATTCTTGAAGTCGTGTTTGTCTGGACAACCATGCACAATGAGGTTGGAGGCATTGTCTGGAATGAGGGGATTTATGCTTCTGTTTTTCAAATTCCTTACACCGTTTTCATCACACCTCTAAATCATTCCAGGATTCCATCCTTCTAAACAATGCATCAATTGAAGAAGGTGTATGTTACGATTGGCAATGAAGTTGTATCATACAATGAAGGTTTTGTATCTTGATTTAAAAGCTGAACTGAGACCTTTTAAACTCGTATCCTTTCACCTCTACTTTCCACATGGAAACCCTTTAAAATTTACCTCTGCAACTGTAATAAAAACCATCTAATTTTGCCCCGCAAACTGTGTGGAAATCGCTCCATTTTGCCTATGCCACTGTAAAAAAAAAACCATCTATTTTTGACCCTGCAAAGCTATATGAATATCATACCTTTTCTCCTATGCAAACGTATAATTTCGCATCTCTGTAAATACTGCATGCACCCTTCCCCTCTGAAATGTATAATCAGTTGCCTGAGCCTTTATCTTGGCAAGTGGTGTTAAGTACGACTGTGAGAGGGTTTCTCTAGGACGCTGCCAGGATAGATTGCCAACTCGACAGTTTCCAAATTGATTATTGGTTTCTGGAAGTTGCCAATTTGACTTGCCCAATTAATTCTTGAATTTCTGGCATGCCCTCGCAGCCTTTAATTCTCTTGCGCCAATTTAGATGCCTTTGTTTTTTCTTCCTTTTATTTACTTGGCAGTCGTGACCTGGTAGTCACTAATTCTACTCCTTTGTCAACGCCTCTCACAGCCTCCGTGTTAATGGCTACTGCAACTTTCCACATGTTATTAGTTTATGCCTTAATAAGGTGAACGACTAGTAAAAAGGGGCGTTTGGATTAAGCTAGAATTTAGGTGTCAGAATGAGTTGATCTACGCATCGTAGATATTAGCTTCCTTTAGATGTAACAGGGATCTTTTAATGATTTTACTTTTTCCGTCGATGTAAATAAGACATGTATGTAGACTAGAAATCTGACGGTTGTAATTGGTCAAGTGGAAGATTGTCTTCATTGTGGTGATTTTGTAGTTATTAAAAATTTATATAGATGTTCAATATGAATTAATGATATTACCATCCCCTCCCTTGAGATTACTTGTATTACAGTCTCTTTTAATCATTTTATTTTTATTTTGTAAGGCTACATAACAGTCAAATTTTGGATGTATATAGCTCCTTGTAGATCAACAAATTGTTTCGTAATTATTTGTGTATCTAATAATCTAACAATCTATCTAAAATTGGATAAAAATAAATTGTCTTAATATAAAATATCAGTCGGTATTGTTTAAGATATTTTGTGTGCTGTTTAATAATTGTTTAGTGGGTATTGTGTTAGTGGGCATTGTACTAAATATAAATTAAATATGGTTAATGTAAAATGGGAATGGTTTTAATATAACTTGGATGCCTGTATATCTTATTGATTTGAACATGCTACAATTAATCGAACATGTTACAATAAGTATAGTTGTCTAGATACAGTCAGAAGGTTGCCTAGTTTCATTTAACTTTTAATTTAGTTTCCCCTTTATTCTTTTCATTTAAATAATAATATCCTTCATTTAATTTTTATCCTTCTATTATGTTATGTGGTGAACCAATAATGTACATGAACCATCATAGGGTAGACCCTTATTGTACAAGAGTGGATGAAGAGAATGATTACTTTAGAAACTTGGTTTAGACATCCTCATAGGTTTAGGAGATGGTTAAGTTTTAATGATTATTATATTAAACAATGAAATGCCTTTATTAATAATAATAAATTATTATTAATATAGTATGGGAAGAGGAATTTGGATAAAGGTGGATATGATGTACATAATCTACTTCTTGGGACATAGTTATGTGTATTCGTTGACATGATTTTTGATATCAACTGAAAACAAAATACTCTTAGAAATCAATAATATTTTAAGGCCATTTGATTTAGATGGTACGATGATGAAACTCATAAGATTAAAATTGCACAAATGAGTTGGTTCTAAGACTAATTTAGATCTCACCTTAATGTCATTATGCACTTTAGACATGCGAAGTTGGGCTCGTATTGGAGGTTGGATTAGACTGTGGTAATTGCCTTACTTGCTTTATATTAATTGTCTTTACTGTGAAGTTAGAATGAAGGTACACTTCCAAAGCAATACTGTAATAGTAGTGAGTAAATTAATGGGTTAATAATGATTCACTACTGCAATTTACCTTAATGTAGATAACCTGGTTGATTTCGATCTTGATGCTTATGTCTTAGCTTAGTAGGCTTGGTATGTTTGTGTCGGACGGGATGTAGACACCTCCTTGTTCCTCAGAACAGTCGCCAGCCCTGAGACCTTAAATGGTTAAAATCGATGGGAACCTGGGCTTGAGCATTGCCTATGTGTCTTGGAGGTCCTAACCATTGCAGGGTAGGATGGGTGGGTAGTTAGTCTTTTTATTCTCACTGATTGTTTGTCGCCCTTTGATTCCGGATGCTTGATGTGTGTATTAGATCATTATGTTGCTGTTGTAGTTGCATGCGCCATGTTCGTCGTCGTATGGAGACATAGAGTCGAATGTATTTATTATCTTGGTACACACGCGCACACAAAAAAAAAATATTTGCACTTGTTAAGAGGTTGGTCGTCGTAACGAGGAGGTTCATTACATATGGTATCAGAGTAGGTTCAACCCGCGACTTGGGATCGCTACGTCTTTCGTTGACATGATTTGATTATACGGTTGCTAATCGAGTTGATTGTGTGCGTGCAGGTAATCATGGTTAGAGGACGTCGTAGAGTCAAATGACGGGGTGCGAGGTGGGGAGGAGCGAAGCCTCCAGCAACATCCATGCCTGAGGGGTCTAACCCCCAGGGAGATGAGCAGGTTCTCGGACAGGAGAAGATAGCAGTTGGCGATGTAGTTGGAATGATGAGATATTTTCAGCGCATGTCTGAGGCACTGATCAACCATTTGGACAGAGATGAGGCCAGAGCACCGACACCCGCTGAGGTTCCACCGCATGCTCCGGTCGATACTGGTAGCATTCACCATGAGCTCGAGAAGGTCAAATTTCTTGAGTTCTTTGGTGCCCCGGATGGCGTAGCCGTTGAGGCATGGTTGGAGAACATGGCGATGTGCTTCACACTTCGCGATTATACCTCCAACATGAAGGTCCACATGGCGGTCTTTCAACTGAAGGGGAGCGCTCTTCTATGGTGGAAGATGCTCCTACCACAACTTAACATGGCCGTCGAAGATGTGTCATGGGAATTGTTTGAGGAACGGTTCTGAGAAAGGTACCTTTCAGAGGAATTCATTGAGCGTCAGCTCAATGAGTTCAATGCCTTATGACAGGGAGGTCATACGTTGCCCAAGTACGAGGCCCATTTTATGGATCTGCTCCGGTATGCTCCACACCTTAACATGGAGAAAACTAAGGTCAGCAGGTTTGTGTTTGGCCTTAACGACAGCCTGCATGCAAAGGTTAATATTTTGATGCCTCAAACATTGCACGATGCCATCTAGAAGGCCCTCATAGTGGATGAGGAGCTTATAAGTGGGGGTCAAACTAGGACTCCAGCGAGACCAACAAGGCAGGTTTCATCTAGAACACAACAACACTAGGCACTAGCGAGACATAAGCCGGGATATTGTGGCTTCCAGAGGGGATCCACTTTCACTTCACCCCAGCTACCGATTCCTCAGCAGCGGACACCTTATCGGGGACCACAACATCAACAACAGCGTCGCCCGCAGCAGTAGCAGTTTAGGCCTATTCAGCAGAATAGACCGAGATTCCAAGACAGTGGGCTGTCATCTTCTACTTCGGATACCAGGACTACTGGGTTGAAGAAGGGGTGTTGGATGTGTGGGGAGACAGACTACTAGCCCGACTACCCTATAGAGAGGACTAGAGCATCCGGATCAGTCGGACCCACTACCGTGGGAGATATGGGAAAGGCCCATCGGATTCATGCAGCGATGAATAACTGCCAGAAAGAGCATCAATAGACTGTACTCGAGACAACAGGTACCATCACTGAATAGACCCTCAGTATTTTGATAGATCCCAGTGATACCAAGAGTTTCATTTCTGGTACATCGCTAAAAAGGATTAAGGTAAAGGTAGTCGAATATGACGAGTTTAGCTTCATAGAGATGGCTTTGGGAGCCAAACAAAAGGTTGGAGGAAAGGTTACGGGATGTGCCCTTAACCTGGGAGAGTTTGTCACAAGGGACAACCTATATGTCACGATCCTAGGATCTTATGATTTCGTGATTGGTATGGATTGGTTGGAATCACATGAGGTGATACTCAACTCTAAGAAAAAGAAATTGAGTTTGGTTGACGACAAGGGACAAAGACGTGTGATTGTAGGACTGAACCATGGATTTTCCCTGAGGTTCATCTCTTCCTTACATCTATGGAAAAGTATGCGCAAGGGGTGCAAGATTTATGTGATCCTTGCGTTAAACGAGAAGGGAGTAGTGGAAGGTCTAGGATGACTTCCGGTGGTGAGAGAGTTTGTGGACGTATTTTCAGAGGAGTTACCTAGGATGCCGCTGGAGAGATATTTGGATTTTACCATAGACCTAAAATCGGTGACTGAACCGATAACAAGAATTCCTTATCGGATGTCGAACCCAGAGTTACAAGAGTTGAAAATGCAACTGAAGCAGTTGTTGGACCTGGGATTGATACGTCCTAGTGTGTCACAGTGGGGTGCATCGGTTATTTTCATATGAAAGAAGGACGGATCGTGGAGGCTTTGCATTGACTACCGTCAACTGAACAAGGTCACGATCAAGAATCAATATCCCTTGCCTAGAATTGATGATCTGTTCGATCAAATGAAGGGTTCGACGGTGTTCTCCAAGATCGATTTGCGATTAGGGTATCACCAGTTGTGGATCAAGGAGGATGATGTCTCTAAGCCCGCCTTTAAGATGAGGTTTGGACATTATGAGTTTACTATTTTACCGTTTGCACTGACAAACGCCCCAGGGGTATTTATGAATTTGATGAACGGGGTGTTCCACAAGTACTTGGACAAGTTCATCCAAGTATTCATTGACGATATTTTGATCTACTCTCGGACAACAAAGGAGAATTACGAGAACTTGCGCTTGGTACTATAGTGTCTGCGAGAGCACAAATTGTATGGGAAGTTGTCCAAATGCTCATTTTATCAATCAAAGATTCACTACTTAGGGCATGTCATCTTTGACGAAGGCATCGTCATGGATCCAGCCAAGGTTGAGGCTTTTATGGAATGTCCTGCATCGATGAATGTCACAGAAGTGCGTAGCTTTATGGGTTTAGCAGGATACGATCGACGGTTTGTCGAGGGATTTTCGAAGATAGCAAATCCGATCATGGAATTGCAGAAGAAAAATAAGAAGTTTGTTTGGACCGAGAAATGCACAGAAGCATTTCGGAGGCTTAAGGAGTTTTTGACAACAAAGTCGATACTTAAGGTCCCTGACATGGACGCGGACTTCTTGGTATGCACAGACACATCCAAGGAAGGCTTAGACGGAGTCTTGATGCAAGATGGATGAGTAATTGCTTACATTTCGAGGAAACTAAGAAGGCATGAGGAGAACTACGCGATGCACTATTTGAAGTTATTAGCCATCGTTTATGCCTTGAAGGTTTGGAGACACTACCTTGTTGGATGAAAATTTGAATTAAAGACTGACCATTGTGGACTACAACACATTTTTACGCAAAGTGACCTGAACGCGCGACAATGATGTTGGTCGGAATTGCTTAGCGAGTACAAATTTGAGATTACTTACATAAAGGGAACCGTGAACCAAGTGGAAGATGCTTTGAGTCGGAGACCACACATATTTTTGGTGTTTCCTCTTCAGACGAATCTACGTGAGAAGATTCTCACTTTACAGCGTGACGATGACTAGTACAAAGAGGTTGAGGTTTTTATCAAACAAAACACAATGAGGGTACCATGATTTGAGGGATTTTCATTTGATAGAGATGGTTTATTGAGGTTTAAAGGTTGGATTTACATACCGCCAAATGATGAGTTGAGGAAGTCGATCCTAAGCGAGGCTCATAGAGAAGTTTACATGGCTCACCCGGGAGTCACGAAGATGAGGGAAGACCTTAAACCCTTATTTTTTTGGAGGGGAATGAAGGTCGACATAGTCCACTATGTGGCCAGGTGTCTAGAATGTCAGCAGGTAAAGGTTGAACATAGACACATAGCAGGATTACTATAACCACATGTTATTCCAGAATCAAAATGGGAGGTTATTTCAATGGATGTTATTGTTGGATTTCCACTGACGGAAAGGAGACATGACTCGATTTTTGTAGTAGTAGACACTCTGACGAAGAGTTCTCAATTATTTCCTGTGTGTACGATGTATCAGGAACCTGACATAGCTAGAATTTTCATCAGTGAGATTGTGAGGCTGTATGGCATGCCTAAGAGGATTATATCCGATCGAGGATCGGTGTTTACTGGATGATTTTGGACAAGTTTCCAAGAGACCTTGGGAACCCAACTTAACTTTAGTACTGCGTATCACCTGGAGACTGATGGACAGATAGAACGAATGAACCAAACCTTGGAGGACATGTTGCGCATGTACGTGATGGACCAACAAAAGTGTTGGGAAGAATTCTTGCCACTATTAGAGTTCGCTTACAAAAACAGTTACCAAAGCACCATTAAGATGGTGCCTTTCGAGTTTCTTTACGGGAAACCGTGTCAGACGCCTTTGAGTTGGGATCGACTTGAGGATAGGGTCCTGGTGGGACCAGAATCGATCCAAGAAATGGAAGAGAAAATGCAAACAATAAGACAAAGGATTAAAGAAGTGCAGGATCGACAGAAGAGTTATGCCGATGCGCACCGAGTCGACCGTAGTTACGAGGTCGACGATTGAGTCTTCTTGCGGGTTAAACCGCATAAGAGTTTGATTAAGTTTGGGAAGGGAGCTAAACTCTCTCCTAGGTTCGTGGGACCTTTTGAGATTGTGGAGAGAAAGGGGCCCATGGCCTATCGACTAGCTTTGCCTGATTCCTTGAGGCGTATGCACCATGTTTTTCATGTATCTGTTTTGAGACATTATATTATTGATCCTACACATGTTATTGACATGAGTTCCTTGCAGGTATCGGATGAGGGAGCGCTCACGACTGAGCCAGTCCGCATCTTAGATCATCATGTTCAACAGTTACGACGTTGAAAGGTAGATCAGGTCAAGTTCGAGTGGGACCATTATAGTCCACACTCGGCGACCTGGGAGGATGCATATGATATGTGCTTATAGTTTCCATTTTTGTTTGATAGATAGACATATGACACTGGATACACTTATTTTGGCATTTATACTGAGAAACTTCGAGATGAAGTTTAGACCAAGAGGGGGTGTATGTAACATCCCACTCTGGCACACTGAGCGAACTTATTCTTTGAGGACACTTTCTCGCAAGTGATCTGGATTATTATGATATTAAACCATTTGACTTTGATTATGATGAGTTATGGTAGATGACATGATGCTTTACTGCATTGACATAGATAGGTGCTATTGACTCGGTTTTACTGAGTGTGCAGGGTTTTGGACCTTGAGGATGCAGAGGCATCAATGGAACCCCTTGGACTCCAGATTGAGTCAGGGAGTGTGCTATCGTAGTTTGATTTATTTACTATGATATTAGTACATTTGATTAGATAATATGATGTGGATATGTTCTGACATGATTTGTTCATGATGCACGCTGATGATAGCTTGCTGACTAGACTCACATATGGAGTAAAGGGGCCACACATGACTACCAGAGAGGTTGAGGGAGAGGTGTGGATAGTATCCCTACCACAGCCTACTAGCACTACCGACGTGGCTCAAATTGTAGGTTAACGATTACCTAGTTCGAGAGGAACCACGATGCTGCGAGGGAAAACTGCGACAGTCGCTCACGATGATTCTAACGGGTGCGCAATAAGGCATGGGCCTTATTCGTTAGAATCCATTAGTCTCCCACAAGTGCACCTAGCGGAGTGTTGACTCCAGGGTTTATTGATGTCTACCAATCCGTCAAGAGGCGAGTGGCACCCTTGGAGCACGTGGTGCATCCTGAAGGGCACGTCGCGCAAAAGAAACAAAAGAGGCGAGTGGCACCCTTGGAGCACGTAGTGCGTCCTGAAGGGAAGGTCGCGTTGATGATGAGGGAGGTATGAAACTAGATGGACCTAAGACATTTAACACGTTAAATTTTTTTTAAACAAATTCCCTAATTAAATGTTTCCCAGTTCAGAATCTAAATTCTAAGTCTAAAAATTTCGCTAGGGGTAAAATTTTGTCTACCCTTGATAAAATATCTCTATAAAAATAAAATAATAAAGTTTAAAATAAAAACCATTTAAGTAATAATTGTGGTCTTCATAAATTTTTGGGTAAAATGAAGAGAGTAAGAACTTAAATAAAATCTGTGGATATAGAAAAGGTAAAGAATAATTTAATTATTTAACTTGTGAAAGTGTAAAAAGATATTAAATTAATAATAAACGAAAAAGAGGTTAAATTGTGCAATTGCCGTTTTTACCTCTAATAAAAAGGGGATAGAGGGAAACTATAAAATTTAGGAAACTAGGGAAAGGAGGTGAAATAAAAAGGGAAAGATGGGGAACTTAAGGTAAAAAGCGGGAGGTCAACTTAGTAAGGAATCTGCATTTAAGAACCTTCTAAATTGAACTAAATTAGAAACTTCATTATAGGGAAAGTATTTAAGATTTGTAAGGGAATCTAGGGACACCTAGGAGTAAATTTAGGAGTAACTCTAGGTGGGTGAGGGAAATAAGACAATTTAATAAATTAAAGAAAATAATTATTTAGGAATGTGGGGGATGAATGTCACTTGTACGAAGGAGAATTTTTACAAGATTTTTATTTAAAACTTAAACTAAATGAGATTTGGGGAAGGTTTGGAAGTTCGAAAACTCTATAAAAGAGAGGAAGGAGAAGGAAGAAGGGACCGGCTTTTAGTGTAACGTTACGCTTCCAGATTAGTGACTTGACTGATTTACTTGTGGGGAGTTGGGATTTCCGAGCTCGGAGAGGAGTGGTAGCTTGACCTTGTGAGGCGAGATGGGAAATAGATGTACCATCTTGATAGTGTGTGACCCCTTTGTGGCTCGGGGGGCTAAGGGGGAAGCAAAGTACCCCTAGCGTTGGCTGGGAGGTACCGGTGTAGTCTCGATGGTCGGCAAGCGGGAGCGGCACGGAGTGCGCAGACTTCATTCGAGGCAGGCGATAAGGAAACGATATGCTCTTTCATTTGTAGAGTAGAATGCATTAAGACTTATGCTAGGATCTGAAATTGATTGTAAATGGTTTGGGTTATCTCGTTTTCTTGATGGTCTCTGCACCCTTTGTATGGTATGCTCCCGCCGCTGTTATAATTCCTATTTCCCCGTTGACACTATCGTTAAATGTTTCCAGGCTAACTCAACTCTGCGCTTAATGCACTCCTTTGTGATTCCACTCTGCGTTATATTTTACCTCTCAACTATGGATTAACTGTCTCTCATTAGAAATTTATCACAGAAATTAAGTGTATTGGTGTGATTATTTGTGTTCGTATTTGGCTACGGTTGCACGAAAATTTGTTCCTCTATCATGCTTGATTTTATGATGGAATTTATATGTCCGAGTTGAATTATGAAGTTATATGTCTGAGTTTTTGACAGAATTCACATGTCTGAAATGCATTATTGTCCGAACTGACTGTAATGCATTTTATGTTAGAATTTATGTAATGTAATTTTATGTAGTGTAATTTTATGTTTAGAATTTATGTAATGCATTTTATGTTTAGAAATTTCATGTCTAAATGTTGTAAATGTCTGATTGATGGTAATGCTTTTAATGTTTAGAACTGGTTGAAATTCTTGAAGTCATGTTTTTCTGGACAACCATACACAATGAGGTTGGAGGCATTGTCTGGAATGAGGGGATTTATGCTTCTGTTTTTCAAATTCCTTACATTGTTTTCATCACAACCTCTAAATCATTCCAGCAGTCCATCCTTCTAAACAATGCATCAATTGAAGAAGGCGTATGTTACGATTCAAAATGAAGCTGTATCATACACTGAAGGTTTTGTATCTTGATTTAAAAGCTGAACCAAGACCTTTTAAACTCGTATCCTTTCGCCTCTGTTGTCCACATGGAAACCCTATAAATTTTCCTCTGCAATTGTAATAAAAACTATCTAATTTCACCCTGCAAACTGTGTGGAAACCGCTCCATTTCGCCTCTGCCACTGTAAAAAAAAAACCATCTATTTTTGACCTTGGAAAATTGTATGAATATCATACCTTTTCGCCTCTGCAAACGTAAGTTCGCATCTCTGTAAATACTGCATGCACCCTTCCCCTGCGAAATGTATAATCCGTTGCCTGAGCCTTTACCTCGGCAAGTGGTGTTAAGTATGGCTATGAGAGGGTTTCTCTAGGATGTTGTCAGGATAGATTGCCAACTCGACAGTTGCCGAATTGATTATTGGTTTCTGAAAGTTTCCGATTTGACAGTTACCCAATTAATTCTTGAATTTCTGGCATGCCCTCATAGCCTTTAATTCTCTTGCGTCGATTTAGATGCCTTTGTTTTTTTTTCCTTTTATTTACTTGGCAGTCGTGACCTGGTAGTCACTAGTTCTACTCCTTTGTCAACACCTCTCACAACCACCATGTTAATGGCTACTGCAACTTTCCACATGTTATTAGTTTATGCCTTAATAAGGTGAACGGATAGTAAAAAGGGGCGTTTGGATTAAACTGGAATTTAGGTGTCAGAATGAGTTGATTTGTGCATCATAGATATTCGCTACCTTCATATTTAACAGGGATCTTTTAATGATTTTACTTTTTCCGTCGATGTAAATAAGACATGCATGTAGACTCCAAATCCGACGGTTGTAATTTGTCAAGTGGAAGATTGTCTTCATTGTGGTGATTTTGTAGTCATTAAAAATTTATATAGATGTTCAATATGAATTATTGATATTACCATCCCCTCCCTTGAGATTACTTGTATTATAGTCTCTTTTAATCATTTTGTTTTTATTTTGTAAGGCTACATAACAGTGAAATTTTGGATGTATATAACTCCTTATAGATCAACACATTGTTTCGTAATTATTTGCGTATCTAATAATCTAACAATCTATCTAAAATTGGATAAAAATAAATTGTCTTAATATAAAATCTTAGCGGGTATTGTTTAATATATTTTGTGTATTGTTTAATAATTGTTTAGTGGGCATTGCACTAAATATAAATTAAATATGGTTAATGTAAAATGGGAATGGTTTTAATATAACTTGGATGCCTGTATATCTTATTGATTTGAACATGCTACAACTAATCGAACATGTTACAATAAGTATAGTTTTCAAGATACAGTCAGAAGGTTGCCTAGTTTCATTTAAATTTTAATTTAGTTTCCCCTTTCTTCTTTTCATTTAAATAATAATATCCTTCATTTAATTTTTATCCTTCTATTATGTTATGTGGTTAACCAATAATGTACATGAACCATCATAGGGTAGACCCTTATTGTACAAGAGTGGATGAAGAGAATGATTACGTTAGAAACTTGGTTTAGACATCCTCATAGGTTTAGGAGATGGTTAAGTTTTAATGATTATTATATTAAACAATGAAATGCCTTTATTAATAATAATAAATTATTATTAATATAGTATGGGAAGAGGAATTTGGATAAAGGTGGATATGATGTACATAATCTACTTCTTGGGACATAGTTATGTGTATTCGTTGACATTATTTTTGATATCAACTGAAAACAAAATACTCTTAGCAAACAATAATATTTTAAGGCCAGTTGATTTAGACGGTACGATGATGACACTGGTAAGATTAAAATTGCATAAATGAGTTGGTTCTAAGACTAATTTAGATCTCACCTTAATGTAATTATGCACTTTAGACATGCGAAGTTGGGCTCGTATTGGAGGTTGGATTAGACTGTGTTAATTGCCTTACTCGCTTTATATTAATTATCTTTACCGTGAAGTTAGAATGAAGGTACACTTCCCAAGAAATACTGTAATAGTAGTGAGTAAATTAATGGGTTAATAATGATTCACTATTGCAATTTACCTTAATGTAGATAACCTGGTTGATTGCGATCTTGATGGTTATGTCTTAGCTTAGTAGGCTTGGTCTGCTTGTGTCAATCAGGATGTAGACACCTCCTTGTTCCTCAGAACAGTCGCCAGCCCTGAGACCTTAAATGGTTAAAATCGATGGGAACCTAGGTTTGAGCATTGCTTATGTGTCTTGGAGGTCCTAACCATTGCAGGGTAGGATGGGCGGGTAGTTAGTCTTTTTATTCTCATCGATTGTTTGTTGCCCTTTTCTTCCGGATGCTTGATGTGTGTCTTAGATCATTATGTTGTTTTTGCAGTATCATGCACCATGTTTGTCATCATATGGAAACACAAAGTCGAATGTATTTATTATCCTAGTACACACACACACACGCACAAAAAAAAAATTTGCTCTTGTTAAGAGGTTGGTCGTCGTAACGAGGAGGTTCGTTATAAAATGACCCTAACTCTGAAGTGATATAATCATTTCCCTCGAGGTAGATGACAAACACTTAAAGAACGAATTAATAGTGATATGAACGACAATACGTGAACACACTAGGGCTTGGAAGGGTTGTAACTAAATGTCCATTTAAATGGACTAACCCTAGCATAAGGTTTCAACGGATCAGATGTAGATAATAGAACTTCAACTAAACTAGAAGTAAAGACAAAACTATGGCTCAAATTGTCCATCAATTACATTTCTTCGTGGTATGATGCGAGATTTGTCATGGATACGACCGTAAATGTTTAAATGAACTCTGCCAAAGGCATTTAAGACGTTATGTAGTGCACCTCCTTGGGACCATCACTTGTTTAGTGAACTATCGAAAAAATTCTCCACCTTGCCCTAATCATAGTACTAGGTATTGCTCATCATTAATCGCTATTGGATTAGTGAACGGAGGTCATCTCTTCCTAAGTCTATTGTTCATTCTTGACATCGGATCTGTGTATTCCGAAACCGTGTTCGAAGCTATCCTGGTTACCCTTCTTTATCGATGTCATTTCCATGGCTCGAGATGTTGGCTTTCTCTAGTGGAAATGTTTTGCAGACCATAACCATCAGATACTACATTAAGCGAGGTAAAGAAAAAATTTGATTTAATTACATAAGAGGGTTTATGTGTTATAAAAATAATGGGTATATCAGTCTCTTTGACTCTTAATAGAATGACTGACTTTTCCATCATTGTATAGTATAAAGGGTAGTTCTTTTGTTTTAGTCCTTCAGGAGTCATGCCACTTCGACATAACTACTTTTGTTTCCTCCTATTAACTGCATATCCCGTGAGTTTAAATCTGGGGTTTCCTACTCTAGTGAATAACATGATTTTTCAAAAGTGTAGAAGGGAATTTACCTTATGTTGTTCATATCTTTGAGTTTTCCATTTTGGTTGAGAAAAAAATGCATAACTCTGTAATCAATTAGTGAAGTCGTTGAGTTGTCAAAGTATTCATTTCTAACTGTTGAAAACATATCCTCAGGAATCATAGTTCTCCTTATTATCTTCAACACGTCAGTATGATTTAGCCTTTTACTATACTTTTTGCATCCAAATGATTTTTACAATAAACAATATTAAGGGTTTATGATACGAATCTCCGTTACACAGTCCATCTCATGAGACCTAAATCTCTGATATGACCAATTGCATCCGTCCCTTCCAGGGTTTTAAATAATACCCTTTAATCTACAGTCTTGCTCCCTTAACTCTATTATGTTGTTGTAGCGGTAAGAACATTGTTTTTAGCTCTCGGGGTTTTATTATATTTCACAGGGTCTGATTAAAACAAGACCGAACTAATAACTCAACCTGTGGTCAATTATACACACTTCATTAATTTATTGGTTGTTGTATAAATGTTTTCTTCCTGACAGTTTATTAAGAATTTGGTTCACAACACTAATGATGGGCCTTTTTTACTGCGAAGGTACCCATCAGGTGGCCCTTATTCGTTCCACCCCCTTCGGTATTGTGAAGGGAGTTTCAAGAATTCATAGAGGAAAAGAAACCGATACCATAGGCCCGAGTTAAGTACCATCCGACACTTTCCTGTATTTATCTTTGTTGATTAATTTATCTCGGTAATTTAATTCTATGTCTCAGTTGAGAATTTCTATTATTCTTTGGTAAAATACTAATGGAAACTATCTTGCTTTCTTTCAGGATTTGTACGCCTGAAAGCTTCAGATCTTGGGCATTCCGACACAAAAGGTATTCGGGTTCCTTTACAGTAATTCTCGGGGCTTAGCTTTCCAAGTTCTAAAATTTGAAGATCACGGTTTCATCCCAGATTTATCATTATTATGCAAATTTCTATATCGATTTCCTGTAGAGTTTGGTTAATTAGTAATTCCCATTTTTACAAAGACATTTCACTGTTGGAATAAAAATGCAGTACTTTTGTAAGGCTGGACACACATTGAATTTATGGTCCGATTAGGATATGTAATAATTTTATTTAATATTGAGTCTCAGGATTTTTCTCTTGTATAATCGAAATGATATAAGGATAATTACAGATTTATTTCAGTCTTATCATTGCACTTGTCTTCTTCTTATGCTTAAATTGTGTGTAGTGAAATATATATACTTGTAGGAAAAGGAAGAAACTCATGTTGTGATTTTTACCACGTCTGGTTGAGCATGTTTCTCTTAGGCCATTAGAACTCGATTTCATAAGCAATAGGTTTTTGATGTATTGGAAAACCTTTTCCGACATCTATATACCTACAATTGCATGTATATATATGTATATATAAAAGGATAGTAGCTTCATATTTTATGAGATCATTCTATCTGCACTTTATTTGCACAGTTGGTTCTACATAACTGTTGGAATAGTTTATATATTAACTATATAGTAGGTGTGTGTGTGTATATATATATATATATATATATATATATATATATATATATATATATATACATATATATATGTATATATATTACCATTCCTATTGTAGGAAATCAATTCAATTTTTCATTAACGTCTGTACAGATTTCCAACTATAAATACATATATACATAACTATATATATATAACTTTATATATATCGTGATTCCTATCATAAGTAGAATTTCATCTTGATTCTGGTTTTAATATGTACATGAATGGAAATCTCAATTAAGTACTATGGCTCTGTATATTTACCTACAAAAATATAAACACACATGTATATCTACATAATTCGGTTCCATTCACATTACGCACATAGATAGTTTTACACAACAAAATACAATTAACTGTGAGGTTTATCCTACAGTTTACCCCATTACAAAAGTAGTCTAATCTACATAATTAATTCTTCCACAGTTTAACCAGATGTACTCTTTCAGCTAATATATCAAATGAAAATATCATTCATTCAGAACTCAAATCAATAGAGATGATTCATTCAGAATTAATTTAGAGGCATTCTATCAGTTCTTAAGTCTAACAACATTCAATCAAATTTTCATCCATAGAAATACTTCTATCCAGAATTAAGCAGATGCATTCTACCAGTTATTAAACCATATAACATTCAGTCATAGAAAAGCGTAGGTTGACATATCTGAATAGTTTCTGAATAACAAATGGAACAACCACGTTCCTCCCAACCTTAGAACAAAACAACCAAATAAATTTTCCCGTTCTCCCTCTAGCCTGACCATGAGTCCATGAGGGCGAACTAAAAAATTTTCCTCAGAAATAGTCTTTCAATTTCAACAACTTCTCCTTGCCTCACACTCAGAAACAATTCTCATAAAAACATGAGATAATTCCTTTCATTGGCATACTAGGCAACATGATGCCTCCTCCCATATTCTATATATATCCAAAAGCAACTTTGCCTAGGTCTTTTTCCCCTTGGGAATTTTTTCATATTTCCAAATCCCTGATTTCTAGGGGCTACCAATGGCCAAATTCCTAATTTTCCACTTGTAATAATCAGCCCTGAGGTAGTTCCAACATGTTCCCCACTCATGGAATCATGGTCAGTTCATTTTAACCTAGTTGTTCCATTTGTCCATCAACAATAAATATAAGATATTATATTTCATACAAGTGTCATAGTCAAGTAGTTAGTTGGGTCAAATTAGATCTCTGCCCAAAATTCATAATCATTAATTAAAATTAACTAAATTCAAAATTCGGAATTGCCATAAATGCCAAAAAAAATTCCAATTTCGAATTTACCAAAAATGAAAATAATTTCCTAAGAAATTTCAGACTTAAAAATAATTTATTTTTGGGGATGTTACACATCATGCATATCTTTATGGATCATGGATCTTTGTATCCCCTTGATCAATCTATTTCGTCTATCAAAACTCTTTGTCGGGGTGTTTTTCAAATTTGGGATTCGAAACATCGGCCTCGAAGGTGTTTTACCCCATGCTTCAGACTTTGAATCAAGGGTTGTTCTCAGTCGTTAATATAGATCTTATATATAATCTTGATAATCGATTCTTAACACAAGAATGAAAATTATGGCATGGTAATTAATGATCACAATCAACTCTTTGATTTAATCTGACGATTTCTATTTCTCGACACTTGTAGATGATTTTAACCCTATTCTTTATCTCTCCTGCACACACAATTGAATTTAGCGTTGCTCGTTCTCTATCTCTCTTTGATTCAACTACAATTTGATTTGACCTTTATCAACCCTTAGGATCATCGATCTCTATGATGATTGATGATTACATGATCATATATCCCTCTTTGATACAAGGTTTATTCACGATCTGAAACCTCCACACACATGCATTAAGGAGTAATTTCTTCACCTGAAATTCATTAACGCATGCAACATTCAATATTTTTGAGATTAACACATGCATAATTAATGTATATATCCCTAACCAGACAATTCAATATAACACTTGAAACCGAGTGGTTCTATTCCATACTCTACATAGAGTTTACACTCAACATCTCTCTCCTTTTATGGCCTTTTACACTTCCACACTCTTTGTCTGATTCTTCACTCAATTGGGAATCACTTCCTAGCCTATTTCTACAATCATTGGGCCTCTTTCTAGCCTTAAGAGACACATGTCCTCTTCCAACCAATCCTCCCTATTCCTTTATGTCTAACTTAGGCCATTATTATGCCCGTAGTTTTACAAAATTCATACATAATGACCCTGGAACTAAAATTGGTTCAAATCCTAACAATATTCCACTAAATCAATCTTTAGAATATTTTAGATCAACAAGATCCTCATGAGATCTATAACATTCCCCTAGGATCTCTCTAATACTCAAAAACTCTAGAGATCTATTTGAAAAATCTGATCACAATGCATTACAAACCAATAATACAAACTTTCTAGAATTCTAATAAAACTTAGGAATTTACAAGAAATTAAATTCAATTACAAAGACCCCCCTAGGTCTATTCAAGTAGCTTGTTTTGGAGGAAAAATCATTATACATCATGATCCCAACGTTAAAATTTTTCATGATTTTTTTATCATGAATCTTCATTTTTTGAAGTCCTCCTCGATCCCATACTTTATGTTTCTACTCACTTGCTTTACAGCCTTGTTATTGCCTGGTTGTTATCTACAAACTTCCAGGATCCCATACTTTACTCTATTGTTGTGAAACAACTTTGCTGGATTTTTTAAGTTATATTGGAATGTTTTTTTGATTCTTGTTTCTTTGGTATCTCCTCTTGCTCGCAACCTTTACCAAATGTTTCCATAACTCCTCAATGCCAATCTTCTCCTCTACTAGTACCGACCATTACTACATTTGTTTTGCTGCAAATTTCCACAAACAAATTGGATATTTGTTTCCATCTCTTGGTTTTCACATTTCTCTTTGTCCTCGATCTCTTGAGATCATTGATCACTCAATAAAAAATTATGAAAACAATATTTCATATTCTTAATTTGCATGCTCAATCTACATGATTGCTCAACCAAATTCAATTCTTGGAATTTATTAAAATGACATATTTGTTGCAAACATTTTATAGATATTTCCATGATCATGAACCAATGGTCCTCATCCTTAACTATCAAATGGTCTTTAGAAATTTCCATACTTGCATCATTGTATCCTTTCATATCCCTTTCCAATATTCCATGTACTTCATCATCACCTAAAGTATCTCCAATCCAATTCATTTTCTTCTTTGCATCTTCATCATCCGCATCCTTTGAACATGCATAACTTTCTCTTTCATAGATTTCAAGAGACAATGTTTTCCCTTCCTCTAACATGACATATATATGGATATGTATCTCTTTTATTCCTTGGTGAGGAAATTCTTCATCTCTATTGTCCCTTATGGTAACTTTCAATGGCGTCCCATCTTCATAACCTGCAAATTCTTCATTCACATATAATTCATCAGTTTTAAAAGAATGAGACTCTTCAATCTCCTTAAGTTCCTATGTCACCATTTTCTCATGTTGGAATGAATTTCCCAAGCTCTCCATGAGTTTTGTACTCTAAACCTCATCCTCCTTTCCAAACATCACTCCCTTCTCTGATTCAAGAAATTGAACTACTAGTCCTTCTCCCAAGGACTCTCTATTCTAACATTCTTTGAGTTCCTCTTCTCTGATCTAAGATTTCATCCTCAACCTATGTTCCCTTCCAATCAATTGTCTAATAGGTCGTTTATCCTTCCTCTCCAGTCTCCAACCATATCTTTGGTCTTCATTAGTCTCCTGCAGAAACTTCATTACTATACTAAGGTCAGATTCATCTTGAATCATCTTTCCTTTTCCAAATTCTTTGGAATCCTCTTCCCTTTGGGTGTGCCTTCTCGCTAAACTTATAACATGAAAATCTATAGTCATCTCCACCTCTTCCCTTGTGAAATTCCCCTAGTCCATTGTGAGCTACATCAAGACTCTGTATAAAATCTTCTCATTGGATACCTAATAACAACTAAACTTCTCTACTGAGCTTGAATTCTTGGTATTCTTCTGGTTTTGTCTCCTAGAAACACATGATCTCTCTTCCTCCTCTCTAGCTTTTGCACTCTTGCTCACTTTCTCTAAGAACTAAAATTGTCCTCCTCACTTCCAATTTGAGATGGAATTATTGATAACATCCACTGTTGCAAGGTTCTACCATAATATCTCTTTATCTTTTAAGAGATCCACCTTCTTTCTATCACAACACCTCTAGCTGTAATTATGCTAGAAGTTCCTTCTTTTTTACCTCTAATCATAGGTCTTCATAACAAGTATACAAACATTGCAGGTAGTATTGATGTTATTGATGGGTTACAACATGGATTAATTTTTGGTGATGTATGGGTGAAAACACTATTGATGGATAGGATGAAAAGGGTTATGGGGGATGGGAAGTGATAAATACCCATAGGTTTTACAAGGAAGGGTAAAACCCTTCGGGTGGAAAGTGGTATCCCCAGACTGGAGGAAGGGTGGCCAAGGACTGGACTTGGCCTATAGAAAGGAAAAAATGATGGGGTGAATGTTGGTAATGGTGGTGGTATGGGAGACCTAGAGCTGAATGAATGAACCTTCATACACATTTATAATATTTTTATTATTAAAAAACTGTTAAATTCAAATGAAACAAGATAACAAATTTCACATTTAAACAATATTTAACTTGACACATGATACCTATGAAGCGAATGATGTATCCATCCTAGGTGGACATGGTTGATATCTATATGATACTGAAACCTATAGAAACAAAACAAGATTATATTGTATTCCTCATAAACAACATGTAGAAACAAAACAACTATATTATAGATGTAGTTGAACAATATCATATCAATGACTTTGAAAGAGAATAAGCATTGCGTTGTGGTGAATTTATGAAGGGTACCTCATACCTAAGTATTTGGTACACTGAATGAGAAGGCTATTTCTAGTACTACATAAATGGTGGAAAATGGCATTGATATATCTCTCAATGTCAAGGATATTCTATCTAAGTGTAGCAACTACAAACATCATATAATTATGTATAGAAAAAATACACACACACACACATGCACACACTCATATATATAATCAATGAATAACATAGAAATGTTCAAGATAGTAACCCCCCTCCATGAAACTCTCATGCCTACTAGACTTCGTGAGCCCGTAACAAGTTTACCCATATATCGTGCATCTATGATGGCTGCATGAACGCGTATTCTATCCATGTGTCCTCTCCTATAAAGACTCTACTACAAGGCTTGAAGGACTAGCCCCTCTCTCGAAATCACCTATAGGTAGATCATTCTATGATAATTATATAAAAATCTTATGGTGGACCAAGTTGTGAGACAAGATGGATATGGATGACTATGTCTATATGATGCTTTCTTTGATGGGAGGATGTTGATAAGGGGGTTATTCGTTCGCCTAAGAGGACAATGACCTAACACTAAGTCATACCTATAATTTTCTCTATCATGTGCAAAACCATGAACCACCCCTTGGAATTATCCAATGTCAAAGTAGTGGACATGGATACCTAACATAAAATCTTCCCATAACTTCCTGAGGAAATATAGAATAAACTCCCTATTATTGTAAGGATCTTTGTAAATAATCGTAAACCACCTATCAATCCAATTAGCTAAAAATTATTGGTAGGTGCATCAGTCCATAAAAATGCATATTTTTGTGAATGGTGACTGTAATATGGCTCTAGGATCAATGAAAATTGTCATCAAATGTGTTTTTGTAATGCTTAAGTATCTAACTAGGTTTTTATGTAGCTTTGTCCTATAAAATTCAAACATTCTAGTCCTGTAAAAAGACATATTACTTAAATGGCCTTGGGAACTTGTAATGGAATATATAATGGTGTCTAAGGAATTGGCCAGTGACAATCATAAGAAATCTATAGCACTCCATAAGTATTGAACAAGAGTCTGATGAGACCTCAACCCTTTCATGAATTTCCATGTTAGTATTTTCCAATTGTGGGTTTTGATTTGGTGTGCCTTCTTGTGGTGGTGTTGGGTTTGGGTTTTCTCTAGGATCCATGTTAATTAATTTTTCTACAATTTAGTAATGGAAAATATAGTTTAGTTTTATTTTTTTAATCATTCAAACAAATTAGGAAATAAAAAAAAAATGAAATTGCATACAAATGCATACATGGAATAAACCAAACATGGTGCTAGGAGAGTGTGGACGCCACGTCAAAACAATTAATCGAATAATTTTCTCAATATCTCTTGAGAATGTGTGATGCATTCATTCTATTGGTTAAATAAACTAACCAACCTCTTTTCTGAATTTTTGTAGAGGAATGTGCATGTCTTCCTAGAGCACATGCACGTTTCTAGGAATGTGTGCGCAATGTTAAGAATGCATGTATGTCATTAATAATGTTCATGTGATTTTGTTGAGGGTATGACATGGTGTCCTCCATGGAGGTTCGAGGGATTATGATCCTATCACATTAAGAACAAATTCATGTTTTTTAGAATGCACAGACATTCATACATGAGTGCATTTTTTATCACCTAATTGCCACTTTTATTTTCACCAACTTTTTGTGGACACCCATATAAGTATTTAAAAGAAAAGAAATTGAATCTTGAATATGTTATTAATATGGTATTAAGATTG
>ML782991.1:756473-774797 GCA_009831015.1 Picea engelmannii
CACTTGTGAGCAAGTGTCCTCTAGGAATAAGTTTTCTCAGTGTGCCAGAGCGGGATGTTACATAGACCCCCTCTTGGTCTAAACTTCATCCCGAAGTTTCATAGTATAAAAGCCGAAATAAGTGTATCATAGTATCATAAGTCTATCAATCAAACAAAAATGGAAATTGTTGGCGCATATCATATGCATCCTCCCAGGTTGTCGAGTGCAGAGTATAATTGTCCCACTGGACCTTGACTTGATCTACCGTTTGACATCGTAACTGTCGAATGCGATGATTTAAGATGTGGACCGGCTCAGCTGTGAGCGCTCCCTCATCCAATACCTGTAAGGAAATCATGTCAATCACATGCATAGGATCACTAATATAATGTCTCAAAACAGATACATGAAAAACATCGTGCATACGCCTCAAAGAATCAGGCAAGGCTAGTTGATAGGCCACAGGCCCCTTTCTCTCCACAATATCGAAAGGTCTCATTAACCTAGGAGAGAGTTTAGCTCCCTTTCCAAACTTGATCGAACTCTTGTCTGGTTTAACCCGCAAGAAGACTCGATCGCCAACCTCGTAACTACGGTCGACTCGGTGCGCATCAACATAACTCTTCTGTCGATCCTGCGCTTCTTTAATCCTTTGTCTTATGGTTTGCATTTTATCTTCCATTTCTTGGATCGCTTCTGGTCCCACTAGGACCCTATCCTCAAGCTGATCCCAACTCAAGGGCGTCTGACATGGTCGCCCATAAAGAAACTCGAAAGGCACCATTTTAATGGTGCTCTGGTAACTGTTGTTGTAAGTGAACTCTACTCGAGGAAATAATTCTTCCCAACACTTTTTTTGGTCCATCACATACATGCGCTGCATGTCCTCAAAGGTTTGGTTCATTTGTTCGGTCTACCCGTCAGTCTCCGGGTGATATGCAGTACTAAAGTTAAGTTGGGTTCCCAAGGTCTCTTGGAAACTCGTCCAAAATCGTCTAGTAAACACCGATCCTCGATCAGATATAATATTCTTAGGCACGCCATGCAGCCTCACAATCTCACTAATGAAAATTCTAGCTATGTCAGGTGCCTAATACATCGTACGCATAGGAGTAAAGTGATCACTCTTTTTCATAGTGTCTACTACTACAAAAATCGAGTCATGTCTCCTTGCTGTCAGTGGCAATCCAACAATAAAATCCATCGAAATAACCTCCCATTTCGATTACGGGATGGCATGTGGTTGAAGTAATCTTGCTGGGTGTCTATTCTCAGACTTTACCTGTTGACACTCTAGACATCTGGCCACATAGTTGACTATGTCGGCCTTCATTCTCTTCCAGAAGAATAAGGGTTTAAGGTCTGCCCTCATCTTCGTGACTCCCGGGTGATGCATGTAAACTTCTCTATGAGCCTCGCTCAGGATCAACATCCTCAACTCGTCATTTGGTGGTATGAAAATCTGACTTTTAAACCTCAATAAACCATCGCTATCAAATGAAAATCCCTCGTATCATGGTACCATCATTTTGTTTTGTCCAATAAAACCCTCGACCTCCTTGTACCAGTCATCGTCACGCTATAAAGTGAGAATCTTCTCACGTAGATTCGTCTGAAGAGGCAACACTGAAAACATGTGTGGTCTCCGACTCAAAGCATCCGCCACTCGGTTCATTGTTCCCTTTATGTAAGTAATCTCAAATTCCTACCTGCTAAGTAATTCCAACCAACGCCGTTGTTGTGCGTTCAGGTCGCTTTGCGTAAAAATGTGTTGTAGTAAATAATGATCAGTCTTTAGTTCAAATTTTCGTCCAACAAGGTAGTGTCTCCAAACCTTCAAGGCATATACGATGGATAATAACTCCAAATCGTGCATCGCATAGTTCTCCTCATGCCTTCTCAGTTTCCTCGAAATGTAAGCAATCACTCGTTCTTCTTTCATCAAGACTCTGCCTAAACCTTCCTTGGATGCGTATGTGCATACCAAGAAGTCTGCGTCCATGTCAGGGACCTTTAGTATCAGCGCTATTGTTAACAACTCCTTAAGCCTCCGAAATGCTTCCGTGCATTTCTCGGTCCAAACAAACTTCTTGTTTTTCTTCTGCAATTCTGTGATCAGATTTTCTATCTTCGAAAATCCCTCGACAAACCGACGATAGTATCCTACTAAACCCATAAAGTTACACACTTATGTGACATTCGTCGTCACAGGCCATTCCATAATAGGCTCGACCTTGGCTGGATCCACGGCGATACCTTCGTCGGAGATGACATGCCCTAAGTAGTGAATCCTCGATTGATAAAAGGAGCATTTGGACAATTTCCCATATAGTTTGTGCTCTCGTAGACACTATAGTACCAAGCTCAAGTGCTCATCATGCTCCTCTGACGTACGAGAGTAAATCAAAATATTGTCAATGAACACTTGGACGAACGTGTCTAAGTACTCAGGGAACACCCTGTTCATCAAACTCATAAATACTCCTGGGGTGTTTGTGAGTCCAAACGGTAAAACAGTAAACTCATAATGACCAAACCTCGTCTTAAAGGACGTTTTAGGGATGTCATCCTCCTTGATCTGCAAGTGGTGGTACCCTGATCGTAAATCAATCTTGGAGAACACCATCCCACCCTTTATTTGATTGAATAGATCATCAATTCTCGACAAGGGATACTGATTCTTAATCATGGCCTTGTTCAGTTGACGGAAGTCAATGCAAAGCCTCCATGATCCATCCTTCTTTCGTATGAAAATAACTGGTGCACCCCATGGTGACACACTAGGATGTATCAGTCCCAGGTCCAACAAATCCTTTAGTTGCATTTTCAACTCTTGTAACTCCGAGGTCGACATCTGATAAGGCGTTCTTGCTATCGGTTCAGTCCCCAATTTTAGGTCTATGGTAAACTCCAATTCCCTCTCTAACAACATCCCAGGTAACTCCTCCAAAAACACGTCCACAAACTCTCTCACCACCGAAAGGTGTTCTAGACCTTCTGCTACACCCTTCTCGTTTAGTGTAAGGATCGCATAAAGCTTGCACCCCTTGTGCATACTCTTCCATAACTGTAAGGAGGAGACGAACCTCAGGGAAACTCCCTGGTTCCATCCTACAATCACACTTCTCTGTCCCTCATCATCAATCAAGCTCAACCGTTTCATCTTACAGTTGAGTATCGCCTCATGCGATTCCAACCAATCCATACCAATCACCACATCATAAGATCCTAATATCATGATGTACAAGTTGGCCCTCATGAAAAACTCTCCCAGGTTAAGGGCATAGCCCGTAACCTTTCCTCAAACCTTCATTTTGGCTCCCGATGCCATATCCATGTAGCTAAAATCATCTTGTTCGATTTCCTTTACTTTAATCCTTTTTAGCGCTACACCAGAAATGAAACTCTCAGTAGCACCAGGATCTATCAAAACACTAATGGTCTAGTCAGTGACGGTACCTGTCGTCTCGAGCATAGTCGACTGGTGCTCTGCCTGGCGATTATTCACCCCTGCATGAATCCAATGGGCCTTGCCCATATCTCCCACTGTAGTGGGTCCGACTGATCTGGATGCTCTGGTCCTCTCTAGAGGACAATCACGCTGGTAGTGTGGCTCACCACACATCCAATACCCCTTCTTCGGCCCAGTAGTCCTGGTACCCGAGGTAGAAGATGATGAACCACCGTCCTGGAACCCTGGTCTATTCTACTAAACAGGCCTAAACTGCTTCTGTTGTGGGTGACGATGCTGTGGTCCCCAATAAGGTGTCCGCTGCTGAAGCGGCGGTCACTGGGGTGTAGTGAAAGTGGATCCCCTCTGGAAGCTACGGTATCCTGGTGTATGTCTCGCTAGTGTATGGTGTTGTGGTGTTCCAAATGAACCCTGCTCTGCTGGTCTCGCTGGAGTCCTGGTCCGACCTCCACTGATAAGCTCCTCCTCTGCTATGAGGGCCTTCTGGACAACATCGTGCAAGGTTTGGGGCATCAAAATCCTAAACTTTGCACGAAGGCCGCCATTAAGGCTGAACACGAACCTGTTGACCTTAAGTTTTTCACTGTTAAGGTGTGGAGCGTACTGCAGTAGCTCCATAAAACAGGCCTCGTACTCGGGCACCGTACGACCTCCCTGTCGTAAGGCATTGAACTCATTGAGCTGACGGTTGATGAATTCCTCTGAAAGGTACCTCTCTTGGAACCATTCCTTGAACAGTTCCCATGACACGTCTTCGACGACCATGTTCATTTGCAGTAGGAGCGTCTTCCACCATAGAAGAGCGCTCCCCTTTAGTTGAAACACCGCCATGCAGACCTTCATGTTGGAGGTATAATCGCGAAGTCTGAAGCACATCGCCATGTTCTCCAACCATGCCTCGGCGGAAGCACCATCCGAGGCACCAAAGAACTCAGGAAATTTGACCTTCTCGAGTTCACGGTGAATGCTACTAGTAACGACCGGTGCGGGCGGAGAAACCTTAGCGGGTGGCGGTGCCCTAGCCTCATCTCTTTCCAAATGGTTAATCAATGCCTCAAACATGCGTTGAAAGGATCTCATCATCCCGACTACATCACCAACTGCTATCTTCTCCTATCCGATAACCTACTCGTCTCCCTGGGGGTTAGATGCCTCAGGCGTAGATGCTACTGGAGGCGTCGTGCCTCCTCCCCTAGTCCCCCGTCATCTTCCTCTGCGGTGTCCTCTAACCATGATTACCTGCACGTACACAATAAAATCGATTAGCAACAGTATAATCAAATCACGTCAACGAAAGCCATAGCGATCCCAAGTCATGGGTCAAACTTGGCTCTGATACCATATGTAACGATCCTCCTCGTTACAATGACAAACCTCTTATAACAAGTGCAATTTTTTATTTTTTTTGAGTGTGTGCGCATGTGTACAAGGATGATAAATACATTCGACTCTGCATCTTCGTGTGATGACGAACATGACGCATGCAATGCGATGACAACAAAAGATGTAAGATGCACATAAACCTCTACCAGTAATGAATGTCAATCAACCGAAAAAAATAGGATTGACTACCCACCCGTCCTTCCCTGCAATGGTTAGGACCTCCAAGACACATAAGCAATGCTCAAGCGCAGGTTCCCATCGATTTTAACCATTTAAGGTCTCAGGGCTAGCGACTATTCTGAGGAACATGGAGGTGTCTACATCCCGCCCAACACAATAAGACCAAGACTACTAAGCCAATGATAAAAACATAACCATCAAGATCGCAGTCAACAGGGCTATCAACATTAATCCAAATTGCGACAGTGAAACACTAATTAACTCATTAAATTACATCATTACAATAATGCATGGGAGGTGTACTTTAAATCAAATTTCAAGACTATGATAATTTATGCAGCAAGCAGGGTAATTGACAAGCCTATTCCAACCTCCATTAGGAGCCCATCTTCGCAGGTCCCAAGTGCATAAAGGCATCAAGGCATACTCTAAATCAATTTTTAAAGGACATTAACAACATGTTCGAAATTAAGACCATTCGTTGGTGGTTAAGGGTAATGTCTCTTGCATTACTACTGGCTTGTTTGGCTTTGCACAAAAATTCATTACTGTAAAATAATAAAAATCGTTCATTTATATCACAATATCCTTGCCATAATTTACAATTACAATACATCTTATATTTTAGCAAATAACCACAAAACTACAATAACACTTACCATACCTGATAACCACTTTACCCTTTTATGTTACGAAAATCTTGCAAATAAATTACAATTACCATAAAACAAATAACATTGAATTTTTAACCTTACCATAATCAATAGTATCAACTTTAAAAATTTATTACATTAGTTTTACCATGAACAATAATAGCCTTGAAAAGTAGCATTACCCTAGATATTATCCTCAACCTTAACATTCATTACATAATTGTACTGCAATTTTTCATCAGCATATTTTATGATACCTGTAAATTTTTTTACTATAAATTGATGGCCTTTTTCAATCGTCTCTACTCATTATCATTAATTGTGAGGAATGGTGTAAACAAGGAATGCCTTTGCAAGTGTGGAATGAGGTTAATAAATCCACTGTCATAACATACATTGTGATCAAGCAATGGTATAAAATCTATTAAGGAAAACATTTAAAAGCAGAGAGCTGTAGTGAGAACACCCATGTACATAAGTCCTGGATTAATACAAAAAGGTTTTGATTCAGACTCATAGTGTTCAAATATTCTCTGTGTATTCATATTTGAATGTTATGATCATGGTTTTACTCTTTTTGTCATTCAATTTCTTTTACGCTATGTATGAATCATTTCTTGTTGAATGTCTGAAATATGAGAGAGAGAGAGAGAGAGTAAGGGAAATGAGTTTCAATTGTTTCTCTATCTGAACAAGTGTTCCTACAAGGAGTGCAGTTGAATTTTCCGCAAGGAGTGCATTGACAAAGGGTTCAAAGGTTTGTCTCTGAAAGCTCAGATAAGATATCTTTTGTGCTCATTCCCACAGAAATGCAGCTAGACACAGGAACCGTGCAAGGAGTGCGCAGGCCGAGTAAAGTCTCAGAGTTGTGGACCTGAGCGAGGTATTGAAAGACTGTTGCTGCAGGCTGTGCATAGAGTCGAAAGGAGTTCAACGCTTGGAAGTGCTTGAAGGTTTTCCGCAAGGAGTGCGTGCAAGAGTCTTTTTCAAGAATCAGAGTTGGAGAAGGCTCAGGAAGGATAAAGCCTTCAATTTCGTTGAAGGAACCATAGGAAGTCTATGTATGGAATAGTGAGAAGGTGTTGCAAATTTGCGTCGCAGGAAGTTGAGTACTGTGGGAAAACCACTTGGTAAAAAGTTGCAGGAGTCCTTGGGAAGAGAAGAGACGGACGGTCGGAATTCTCTTTGGAGAGTTCGCAAAGTCCCATGAACCATCAGATCTCATGGAGGAGCAGGCTAGTTACAATGATTATTCCCAAAGGTTCAAGCTCAGGAGAGGTAGAACCATAGATTTAAGCCAACAGGAGCAGTTGGATTTGCAGGTACATTCCTATTTCAGGGTTTCATAGATTGAAGTCCCATGATCCTTGCAACAGGGTTCACGAAATTACGAAACGCGAAGTCCCGAAGGGACAAAAGGATTGTGTGGGCCATAGGAATCGGCAGGGTGGACAGGTGGCACACTATCGACACAGAGGTCAAATTTCGTTAACCATTTCAAGGTTTCAAGGGGTGGAGTCCCGAAATATTCACATCAGGATTCGCGAAATCGTGAAGTTCGAAGTCCCAACGGAATGGAGGGTTGTTGAAAAGTCAGAGGTTGGGAGCACATCGGAGGTTCGGTAAATCAGATTTCGAAAGTCGAGGGGACGAGTTGCTTGACATCGCAACTCCTGAAATCGCGATAAGGAGAAATCTGAAATATATAGAGAGAGGTTCAAGTGTTGAATGTCTTCGGGTTTTCGGAGATTGAGAGACAAAGCACTTGACCATCGGATTCGCGAAAGAGAGAAGTCCGATCTCCCGAAGTACAAGTTAGAATTTCTCGAAGTTGATTGTGGGTGCAAATTTCCCAAAAGGGAAATAGAGGAGCCATTTCCGAGATCTCTTTGGGCCATTGTAAGGGGAAATATCCTGTGTACGTGACCACCCAACCCGCGGGTTGGGGAGGGGTTGCGGCAGGGTGGTATCAGAGCACAAAAAGTTTTCTTTGCTTTCTTTAGCAGGGAAAAGTAGAATTCACCATGCCGCTGAGAAGAAGAGATAGGAAAACACTTGATCCGCGAGAGGACAGGGAAATGCCGAGAAGAAGGGGTAGGCAGATGACTGATCCAGCCATGGAAAGAGAGATGTGTGACCTATGCGCCAGAATCGAAGACATGGAGACAACACAGAGGCATACAGTCAGTGTTGGGGATCTTAGTGATTATGAAAGTGAAATTGAGGCTGAACATGAAGATGAGGAAGTTGCAGCCGAAGATGCAACAAAGGAATGCTTGATTAGAGATATTGCAAGAATGGGTGCAAGAACGAAAATGGACATTCCATTTTATGAGGGGAACTTGGATGCAGAGGAGCTTCTAGACTGGATTAGAGCTTTGGACACATATTTTGACTATGAAGATGTCGAAGAGGAAAAGAAGGTCAAACATGCTGTCACGAGATTAAAAGGACATGCAACATTGTGGTGGGAAGAGCTAAAAGATGACAGACGCTGCAAAGGCAAGCAGAAGATCAAAAGCTGGGATAGAATGATCGCGAAGATGAAGGCAAAATTCATCCCCATAGATTATCAGATTACTCTGTTTCGAAGGATGCAGAACTTGAGACAGAAGCTGATGACAGTGAAAGAATACACTGAAGAATTCTACAAGATGAACATCAGGGTAGGTCATCAAGAAAGTGATGATGAAAAGGTTGCCAGATACATGAAGGGCCTGAGATACGACATTCAAGATGAGATGAGAATGGTAACCATCCGAACGGTGGAGGATGCTTATCAGATGGCTCTAAAAGTTGAAGATAAGCTGAGCCGAAAGTAGGGTCAAAGAGGTCGAGGCAGAAGTCATCCTAGAGGCAAATCAGTTGCCCAGGATAAAAATTAGAAACCCAAGGAGGACTGGAAGAAACCTTAGACTTGAACTAAGAGAGGTGGAAGCTCACAGTGAGGGAAATATGCTGAACAACGAGGGAAACATACTGAACAGAGAGGAGATTATGCTGACAATAATATTTTTTCTTGTACCAGAGGTAGAGGAAGAGGAAGAGGTGGAGTAATAACATGCTTCACATGTGGAAAGATTGGAAACAAGTCTTATGAGTGTCCAGATAAAAATAAAGAGAGTGGAGAGACTCACATCGCTGAAGCACAGAGGTGAAACATTGAGGCAAAAGATGTTGAAGGCGGAAGACCGTTGATGATGCGAAAAGCTCTGTTGACACCAGAGAAGGAGGTGGAGATTTCAGTCCAAAGAAACAGACTTTTCCGGACTTCTTGCAAGACCAAGGATAGGGTATGCAAGGTCATTATGGACAGTGGTAGCACAGATAACCTCATTTCTACAAAGATGGTAGAGAAATTGGAACTGGAGATGATCGATCACCCAAGCCCATACAAAGTTTTGTGGCTACAAAAAGGACATCAGGTAACTGTCACTAAACAATGTTTAGTTGAATTTAAGATAGGAGGATATAATGATAAGATACTTTGTTATGTTATTCCTATGCATGTTTGTCATCTATTGCTAGGTAGACCGTGGCAAGATGACAGGAATGTGATTCATGACGGGAGAATGAACACATACACCCTAGAGAAGAATGGGAGAACTCACATGCTGCTTCCAATCAAATATAAGGAGGTGAAACCTGAATTAAGAAACACTGTACTTCTCATGAGTGGGAAGGAACTTCTTACCAAGGTTAAGAAGGATGAACCACAATTCATCATGGTCAGGAAACTGAAGATTGTTTTGACTAGCACAAGAGTGGATGATTTACCAGAAGAGGTTCAAGAACTACTGGAAGAGTTCGTTGACATAGTAGTGGATGAACTACCTCGTTCTTTTCCACCGATTAGAAGTGTGAGTCATCATATTGATCTCATACCCGGAGCCAATTTTCCAAACAAAGCAATGTACAGATTGACACCGCAGGAGAATGAAGAGGTCAAAAGACAAGTCCAGGATTTGTTGGACAAAGGTTTGGTCAGAGAAAGCCTGAGACCATGTGTTGTTCTGACATTACTTAGTCTGAAGAAAGACAGAGGCTGGAGGATGTGTACTGACTCCATGGTGATTAACAAGATAACCATCAGGTACAAATTTCCATTGCCAAGGATGTATGATTTGATGGATTGCTTGAGGGGAGCAAACTATTTTTTGAAGAATGATTTGAAAAGCGGTTATCATCAAATCTGCATGAGAGAAGGTGATGAATGGAAGACAGCATTCAAAACCAATGAAGGGTTGTACAAATGGCTTGTTATTCGATTTGGCTTAACAAATGCACCGAGTACTTTCATGAGGTTGATGAACGATGTCCTGAGGGAGTTCATCGAAAAATTTGTTATCGTATATCTGGATGACATACTGATTTTCAGTAAAATAGTGGCAGAGCATTTGAAACATTTGGCTACAGTGATACAGAAGCTACAACAGGAGAAGCTACTGATAAACATGAAAAAATCCTCATTCATGAAGACAGAGCTCGTTTATTTGGGTTTTGTTATTTTTGCAGATAAATTGAGGATGAATCTAGGTAAGGTGGATGTAATCAAGAATTGGCCATCACTGAAGAATATATTTGAGGTGAGAAGTTTTCATGGATTGGCTAGTTTCTACCGAAAATCCATTAGAAATTTCAGTGGAATTAGTGCACCGATGATGGACACAGTGAAGAAGAGACATAAGTCTTTTCACTGGACAGAAGAAGCTGAGAAGAGTTTTAATTTTTTGAAGAGGAAGATCACGGAACAACCAATTTTGGTGTTGCTGGATTTCAAGAAGAAATTTCAAGTGAAATGCGATGCAAGTGGATTTGCAATAGGGGCGGTCTTGAGTCAAGAAGACAAGCCGATAGCATACTTCAGCGAGAAGCTGAATGAAGACAAAGTCAAATACTCCACGCATGACAAGGAGTTCTATGCTATCATTCAGGCATTGAAGAAATGGAGACATTACTTGATCCCAAAGGAGTTTGTCTTATACAGTGAAAATCATGCACTGCAGTTTGTAACTCAATAGGAGAAGTTGAATCAGAGACATGTTAAATGGGTTGAATATATGCAAAATTTCACTTTTGTGATTAAACATATTTCTGGTACTGCTAACAAAGTTGCTGATGCTTTGAGCATGAAGTGTTTTCTATTGCAGGAGTTCAGAGTCAAAACATTGGATTTTGATGATCTTAGGGACACGTACAGAAATGATCTAGATTTCAAGGAGGCATATGAAGCAGTTGAGAATCCAATTCTTAGAGATAGAAGCCAATGGGAAGAATACATGATCCAAGAAGGATTACTGTTTAAAGGTAATCAACTTTGTATTCCAAAATGCTCCATGAGGGAGAATTTGCTGAAGGAGAAACACAATGGAGGATTGGCCAAGTACTTTGGTCACGACAAGACGTTCGCAAAGTTGAATGAGTCATATTTTTGGTCGCGAATGAAAGAAGACATCAAGAGATTCATGGACATATGAAAAATTTGCCATCATTCAAAGGGAAAGAGGCAGAATGCAGGTTTTTATCAACCATTTCCCATACCTGAGAAGCCGTGGTATGCAATCAACATGGATTTCATATTGGGGTTGCCAAAAACACAAAGAGGGTTTGACTCAATCTTTGTGGTGGTGGATATATTTTCCTAGATGGAACACTTCATTCCATGTCAGAAGACTAGTGACGCAACTCACATTGTGAATATGTTTTTCAAAGAAGTCATTCGACTTCACGGCTTGCCAACAAGCATAGTTTCAGATCGAGACACTAAGTTCATAGGACACTTTTGGAGGACGTTATGGAAGAAGCTGGGAACTAACTTATCGTTCAGTTCATCTTATCATCCTCAGAAGGATGGACAGACATAAGTGGTGAACAAAAGTCTTGGAGACTTGCGAAGAATCCTGGTGACAAAACACCACAGTTAGTGGGACAACATATTACCACAGGCAGAATTTTCTTATAACGACTTAGTTAACAGAAGCACAGGGTAGAGTCCATTTTAGATTGTCTATGGAATGAAACCGAGAGGAATTTCTGAATTGAGAGATTCAGAACAGATTGCGACTAACAGTGCTAGTGCAAAAGGTTTCACAGAAGCAATGAAGGAACTTCATAGCTAGGTGAAGGAGCGATTGCAGAATTCAAGCCAGGAATATAAGCACAGAGCAGATCAACACAGGAGACAACTTCAATTTGAGGTTGGTGATTTGATTCTGGCACATTTGAAAAAGGAAAGGTTCGCGAGAGGAACACATAATAAACTGAAGATGAAGAAAATTGGACCATGTAAGGTCTTAAAGAAATTTGGGGCAAATGCTTACGGGATTGAATTACCCGATGGGATCGGAATTTCTCCAATATTCAATGTCTCAGATTTGTACCCATATAAAGCTGAGGAAACAGGGATGGAAAATGAAAAGCCAGTGATCCAGTGGAAAAAATAGATGCGAGTTGCAGATACGTCGCAGATGGAGCGCATACTGGACAAAAGAGTGAGCAAAAAGACCAGGCGAAAGAAATACTTTGAATATTTGGTCAAGTGGAAGGGCCATCCAGTTGAAGATGCCAGCTGGGAGAATGAAGCAGAGATCCAGAAGCATGGATAGACCATGCGTGAGCTCATGGACAAGAGACCATGAAAATTTTCAAGCAAGGGAGTATGATGCAGGAGCATCTCAAGCAAGCCAGCGCGGAGACAACAGACAGCTGGAAAAGCGCCCAACAAAAATTTTGAAATATATTGAAACATTAATGAATCCATCAAGTGGAGGCACACTTGTAAAATGTAAACAGACCTTGAGCGATCCAATCTCGTCCTTAGTAGGTGGAAGGCATTTATAATAGTTAATGCAAGTAGATAGAAATTAATGTGTAGATTAGATAGTTTTAGGAGCAGAGGGAAAACATATATAGACACCCTCCCTTGTATTATTGTAACATTAGCAAGATCATAGAAAAGAAGCAGAGAGATGTAGTGAGAACACCCATGTACAAAAGTTTTGGATTAATACAAAAAGGTTTTGATTCAGACTCATGGTGTTCAAATATTCTCTATGTATGCATATTTGAATGTTATGCTCATGGTTTTACTCTTTCTATCATTCAATTGATTTTATGCTATGTATGAATGATTTCTTATTGAATGTATGAAATCTGAGAGAGAGAGAGAGTAAGGGAAATGAGTTTCAATTGTTTCTCTATCTGAGCAAGGGTTCCTGCAAGGAGTGCAGTTGAATTGTCCGCAAGGAGTGCATTGACAAAGGGTTTAGAGGTTTGTCTCTGAAAGCTCAGATAAGATAGATTTTCTGCTCATTCCCAGAGAAGTGCAGCTAGACACAGGATTTTTGCAAGGAGTGCGTAGGCCGAGTAAAGTCTTAGAGTTGTGGACTTGAGCGAGGTATTGAGAGACTGCTACTGCAGGGTGTGCTTACAGTCGAAAGGAGTTCAACACTTGGAAGTGTTTGAAGGTCTACCACAAGGAGTGCGTGCAGGAGGATTTTTCAAGACTCAGAGTTGGAGAAGGCTCAGGAAGGATAAAGCCTTCAAGGTCGTTGAAGGAACCACAGGAAGTTAGTGTATGGAACAGTGAGAAGGTGTTGCAAATTTTAATCGCAGGCAGTTGAGTATCGTGGGAAAACCACTTGGTAAAAAGTTGTAGGAGTCCTTGGGAAGAGAAGAGACGGACGGTCAGAATTCTCTTTGGAGAGTTCACGAAGTCCTGTGAGCCATTAGATCTCACGGAGGAGCAGGGGACTTATAGCGAGTATTCTCAAAGGTTCAAGCTTAGGATAGGTAGAACCGTAGATTTAAGCCAATAGGAGTCGTTGGATTTGCATGTACATTCCTATTTCCGGGTTTCGTAGAATGCAGTCCCATAATCCTTGCAACAGGGTTCGCGAAATTATGAAACGCGAAGTCCCGAAGGGACAAACGGATCATGTGGGCCATAGGAATCGACAGGGTGGACAGGTGGCACACTATCGACACAGAGGTCAAATTTTGTTGACCATTTCAGGGTTTCAAGGGGTGGAGTCCTGAAATCTTCGCATCAGGATTCGCGCAATCGTGAAGTCCAAAGTCTCAACGGAATGGAGGGTTGTTGAAAAGTCAAAGGTTGCGAGCACATCAGAGGTTCGGTAAATTTGGTTTCGGAAGTCGAGGGGACGAGTTGCTTGACATCGCAACTCCTAAAATCACGATAAGGAGCAATCCGAAATAGAGAGAGAGAGGGTCAAGTGTTGTCTGTCTTCGGGTTTTTGGAGATTGAGAGACAAAGAGCTTGACCATCAGATTCATGAAAGAGCAAAGTTTGATCTCCTGAAGTACAAGGGAGAATTTCTCGAAGTTGATTGTGGGTGAAAATTTCCCAAAAGGGAAATAGAGGAGCAATTTATGAGAGCTCTTTGGGCCATTGTAAGGGGAAAGATCCTGTGTACGTGACCACCCGACCCGCGGGTTGGGGAGGGGTTGCGTCAAATTGAGAATTGGATATCGAACATCTTCATCACTTGTCTCGGATGTCATATTTTGTTATTGGTTATTATGACAATTTATTTAAATTAAAAGGTTAGACATGGTCACTATCTTTGTAGCTTGGGTACAATGAGCTCTGCGTATCGAATGCCCTCTGCATAAAATTTCTGTACCAATGCCTCCTTTGTACGTCATAAATATTGATTTATGAGAATAAGGGATCCTTCTCGTAGAGATATTTAATATTTAATTTCTGTACAGGGGTTAAGTTCTTTATTTTTTTGGTAAACAATCTTGGTCCGACAACATGGACAGTGCTTCTGACTGTACAACAATTCAGGAATTAAGCAAGGCGTACAGTGCTATCATGAATGTACAGTGCGATCAAGGAGAGTTAGAGAATTTACCCAACAACTACGCGACCCAGAAACACAACACCAATGCAGAGAAATAAAAACCAAAATCACAGAGTTTGGGTGGTCAACAAACGTGGGTATCCTCCAGTGAAATAGAACCCAAAATTGCAGAGAACAGTGAGGAAAATTGGGGGCATCCTCCAGCAAATCGCAGAGGTTTATAACCATAAAATACGTAGAGAAATTAAACAAGAAAAACGCAGACAATACAAAAAACAACCAAATGGAAGAGTTAGTGTGCAGGAATCCGCGTGGGTATTCTCCCCATCACAGAGAATACAACAACAACAAATTTGTGGATTTTATACGTGTGAATCTGCGGGGGAGAAGGTCATCCAAGAACCCAGTCGTGAGGTGCAATAACCCGGTAATGAGCCCAGGTATATAAAATCGCCACAGGATTCGCCCAACGAAGAGTTCGTCCACGGATTTAATCACAAGTACATGGGTTAACTCAGATAAAGGGAACTCAAATCTACATGAAGGTTAAAGGTTGACTCCTGGAATACTAAATGTAAAATCTCAGAGAGATAAAAATCGCATAAAAGTAAAATCGCTACCTTAGAAATTTCAAAGGTACTAAAGTGGGGGGGGGGCAGAAGAATTTATAAAATACACAATATGAGAACTGTAAGATCGCCTTGCACAAGAGGTGAAATATGCAGAGTAGCGTTGCCCAAGAAATACAAGAAATTGCAGAGGACACTAAGAGGAGTGCAAGGCTAGGCTCTCATATGTTATACAAAAACATGGTTATTGCCACTATTTTATCAAGGAACCCTTGAATAACTTGTTAGTGGTATTTCATACAAAAGAAACATATGTAATACAACTTGTACATGATTTGCATCAATATTACCCTGTCACATGAGAGTTTGAAATAAAAATTACAGTTACCTATAATCGTCGAGTAAATAATTAAAATCAACCATTCAATCCATTTGCATATGCTAAAATAGAAATCATAACACATTCTATTCTACTAAAACATAAATCATATCGTTGCCTTGTCGCCCGCTTCGAATGACGTCCCGCGCTCCATGCCGCTCCAGCTCGCAGACCGTCTAGACCTCACCAGTACCTCCCAACCAACGCTAGGGGTACTCTGCTTCCCCCTTAGCCCCCCGAGCTGCAAAGGGGCCACACACTATCCAGATGGTACGTCTAGCTCCCAGCTCGCCTCGCAAGGTCGAGATACCACTCCTATCCGAGCTGGGAAATCCCAACTCCTCAGAAGTAATCGGTCAAGTCACAAATCCGACAGTGTAACATTACACTAATAGTCGATTCCCCTACTTCCTCATTATCCCTTTCTTTTATAGAGTTTTTAGAACCTCCAACTTTCTCTAAATCACATTTAAATTAAGTTTTAATAAAAATCTTCTAAATATTCTCCTTCGCACAAGTGTCGTCCATCCCCCTCTTTCCTCCAATAATTATTTTCTTTAAATTAAAAATTGTCTCATTTCCCTCATCCACCTAGAGTTGCTCATAAATTTACTCCTAGGTGTTCCTAGATTCCCTTACAGGTTTAAATACTTTCCCTAAAATAAAGTTGCTAATTTAGTTCACTTTAGAAGGTTCTTAATTGTTGATTCCTTACTATGTTGACCTCACTTTTTACCATAATTTCCCCTCTTTCCCTTATTATGTTTCCCCCATTCCTTAGTTTCCTAAATTTTATTAATCCCTTCTTTCCCCTTTTTATTAGAGCCAAAATGGCAGTTGTGCTATTTACTCTTTTCCTTTTATTATTAATTTAATATCTTTTTACACTTTCACAAGTTAAATAATTTATTTCTTCTTTACCTTTGGTATCCATAGATTTTAATTAAGTTCTTACTCTCTTCATTTAACCCAAAAATTTATGAAGTCCACAACTATTACTTAAGTGTTTTTTTTTTTTTTTTTANTTAGACATAAGACTTAGATTATGAACTGGGCGACATTTAATTAGGGAAGTTGTTTAAGAATTTGTTAATGTGTTAAAATGTCTTAGGGCCATCTAGGTTTGTTCCTTCATCATCATCAACGCGATGTGCCCTTCAGGACGCACCATGTGCTCCAAGGGTACCACTCACCTCGTTTATTTCTTTTGCATAACGTTCCCTTCAGGATGAACCACTTGCTCCAAGGGTGCCACTCGCCTCTTGTGTTTCTTTTGTGCGTCGTTCCCTTCAGGATACACCACGTGCTCCAAGGGTGCCACTCGCCTCTTCACTGATTGGTAGACATCAATAACCCCTGGAGTCAACACTCTTCTAGGTGAACTTGTGGGAGACTAAGGGCTTCTAAGGAATAAGGCCCCTGCCTTATTGCATGCCCCTTAGAATCATTGTGAGTGACTATCGCAGTCTTCCCTCACGACATCGTGGATTCTCTCGAACTAGGTAATCGTTAACCTACAGTTCGAGCCACGACGAGAGTGCTAGTAGGATGTGGTAGGGATGCTTCCCACACCTCTCCCTCAACCTCTCTAGTAGTCTTGTGTGGCCCCTTTACTCCATATGTGAGTCTGGTCAGCAAGCTATCGTCAGCCTGCATCATCAACAATCATGTCAGAACATGTCCACATCATATCATCTAATCCAACATACTAAAATCACAATAAAACAATCAAACCCCAATAGCACACTCCGTGACTTGATCCGGAGTCCAAGGGGTTTTGTCGATGCCTCTGCATCCTCAAGGTAAAAAACCCTGCACACTTAGTAAAACCGAGTCAATAGCACCTGTCTATGTCAAAGCAGTAAAACATCATGTCATCTACCATAACGCATCATAATCAAGGACAGATGTTTTAATATCATAATAGTCCATATCACTTGCGAGCAAGTATCCTCTAAGAATAAGTTTTCTCAGTGCGCCAAAGCGAGATGTTACAATTATGTTATGAAGGTATCCTTTGAAATGTCTTTTGTTAATTGTTTATTGCTTCTGATTCTTCACCTTCTATTGTATTTGATTATATATAATGTTTCCATTGAGTTAAATATTATATTAAAAAAAATGTTATCTAAAAATAATATGCAATATACAACAACAATAATCAATAGGATGCAAATTTATAGAAATATAAATAACTTTATAAATACTTACCTTTTTATTCATATTTCACGTTCTCCTTTCTTCAATAGTTATTTTTTCATATATTCTACATTGAATAAATTAGTTAGATGTTTGAATAAATTTTAGTAAGATACCTTGGAAAATGGAAAACATCATATTATTATTGTACTAATCTTTTGAATTATATGACACAATTTATTAAACTAGCTTAACAAGGAGAATGGTAAAATTTATGAACATAACACTGTGACTTATCGGTATTTCAGTAGTCGAGTATTTCAATATACAAATTGTATCATGCTAAATCCAATTGTATGTAATATAAAAAAAAAAATCAATCTACATTGACCATGTTTGAGCATGCATGATCAATAAAAGGTCTTGTTGAACAATTTTTTTTTTGGTCCAAAACAAAGTGGAAATAGTGAGTTTGCATTTAGTTTTCTAATGTTTTTTGTTTTATTATCGCATTTCAATATTAAAATCTCCTAGAATGATTATTCTTTCATTCGAATGTAGACTAAATAATGATTTTTGGTTAAAGTGGAATGTGGTGTGCCATAGATGTTAAGTATTTCCATTCATGATCCATAAAATACTACTTTCGTTATTATGGTTTATATATTTTTTCCTTCAAAATGTGTATGTTTGAAAATTGTTATATGTTTTTTTTAGACACATCATAATTCACTGCATG
>ML782991.1:775626-811078 GCA_009831015.1 Picea engelmannii
GGGATCGCACCCGGCCTGAGCCACACCAACCCTTAACATGGTTGGATTTTTTGTCCCCGCAGGTTTCGAACCGATGACTTTAACATCACGGAGTGGCTTAACAACACACTCCGTCACCGACTATCCTACACCTCGGGGACAATAGACAACATATTATTATTATGCATTACAATTTTATTTTTTTTCTAAAATAAATAAGAAAATGTTCAATCGTTTGGTGGTCACATGAAATTTTTATTAAGATATTTCAAATCATTACTAGTTTGGTTTTTTATCTACATACTATTCAAAATAGTGATGAAATATGAACTAATCCTATATATGATATCTATATTTCCAAAATAATTGGTCTATACATGTTTTATGTTCCTTAATCGATTGTTAATGGAATATAAGAATCAAATTCCAATCAAGGAAGCTTCATCTATGAAACAAAGTTGTAATTCATGGTAGATTTTTGATAAGGTGTCTAGATTTTCTTTTTTAAGTGGAAAAAAATGGGACATGTTTTATGTTCCTTAATCGATTGTTAATGGAATATAAGAATCAAATTCCAATCAAGGAAGCTTCATCTATGAAACAAAGTTGTAATTCATGGTAGATTTTTGATAAGGTGTCTAGATTTTCTTTTTTAAGTGGAAAAAAATGGGACATGTTTTATGTTCCTTAATCGATTGTTAATGGAATATAAGAATCAAATTCCAATCAAGGAAGCTTCATCTATGAAACAAAGTTGTAATTCATGGTAGATTTTTGATAAGGTGTCTAGATTTTCTTTTTTAAGTGGAAAAAAATGGGACTTGTTGAAAGGCATTATTAATGGAGAATGCATTTTTTTCCACTGACATTATATACAACTTTAATTGTATATGCCAGTATGAATCCTTTTGGTTTCAAAAGGTCAATTTTATTGTATCGGTCATAAATTTATATGAACATTTGGAATATTTCTTTTGATGTAAATGTTTTTCATGTTCTTGTTCTTCCTCTTCCTGCAAGAAACACGTATAGTAGAATGTATATGTCCTTACATTTTTTTTAATGCAATGTCCTTGACAATTGTTTGTTTTTTATTATGAAGAATTCTTCTAATTATGTAATATTATTCATTGTTTAGAAAAAATGAGATGTATGTGACTTGAAATCAAAGATTAATAAAAAAAAATTAGATCAAAATGTTGAAGAAATAGTATGTCCATTTGAAAATCATATTCTTTACAACGGATTTTCACTTTTTGTTCTTATGTTATTGTATCATCAATATTCATATGAATATTACTTTGGTGTACTTAAGTCTAAGATCCAATACTAGCAATTGAAATTAGGAGTAAAAAAATTTAGTCTATATATATTTGTGTGCCCATATATTTCAATAATTCATGGGTGAAATCATGAATATGAGTGTCTGTTTTGCTTGTTTTATGAGAAAACAATATATATTTTCACAATTTCCTCAACTTACGGCATATAAACGTATTTGTTTTTATTTAGAATTTCAATTTACAGTAAAAAAAAAACTTGTGAAGAACTTTTTTAGCTTTCCAATGACTATTTTTCATTTATTTTTTAATTAATATTTGATATATAAATTTGACAATTGTTTAACAGTATGTTCCTTAAACATGAAAGGAATGATAACGAGTTCCGCCCCCCCCCGCCCCACCCCCCCCAATAATGTATCTATTATTAAACTTTTTTTTTAACAAACGAAATATACTGCAACATTCTATAAAGACTCTAATTTATTATGACTATAATTTTGAATCTAACAGATGAATATTATAATTTCTAAACATTTTTTAATTTGACCAAGATGAAAACATTGCATATTTTAAACACATGTTTTCCCTCACCTTGTATCTATCTTAATTTTTAATTAAAAGTAAAATCTAAAAATACCCTTTTGAAAAGAATAGTTTAAGTATTATGAATATAATGTTTCTAATTTTTTCATTGTGTATTTTTAGAGATCTAGATATTTCAATTCATTGAATCATAATGTCACCTGAAAATATTTTGCAGTAATTTAAAAAAAAAATTAAATAAAACTAGATAAAAATAAAAAACATGAAAACAAATTATAGGAATTGAAAGTAGATTAAAATTTTCAAATGTTGGAGTCATTTTGGAAATCAAATTCTGAGTATTTGTAGGAGTCTACAACCTCGAAAGTTCAAGTAAGCTAGAGGGAATTCTCTGGTTCTTGCAAACAGTCTCATTCGCTAGTTTTCGGCCAAGACAATCTTTTGGCCTAAAAACGTAATTCTAATGGAATCCGTCAAAATTAAACGGTTTCCAAGATTTTCAGCGGAAAAATCTTTTTTTCGACCTAAAGATCGTTGAGTGAATTTCATCGGACGGAAAAAATGAAAAGACACGTTGTATCATTTCATTTCACGCCAAATCATATAAATGCGCTTTCGGCCGAACACATTTAACACAATTCATCACTTGTTTCATGGTTTTTTAGAGCACCTAAACAAAGTTTTGAATCATCATTTTCATTTTTGTTGAACAAGGTAATTGATATTTGTTCAAGTTTTTATTGGAATAACAATTTATATATTGAAAGATAAATGTTGAGCATTTTGTTAAGGTGAAGCCTTTGTTGAATATTAAATTATTGATATTATTTTTTAATAATTTTTGTGACAATGAAGTTTTTCTGAGACTATTCTGAAATGTTGATTTTTTAAAAAACTTTATAGAGAACTATACTCATGGGAAATAGAAGTTTGCGCAAGAGAAATTTTGATCACACTCGAGATGAAACTCACCATAACGATCAAAGTAAAGAACATTATTGGATAAATAAACGAGAACGTGCAAATATTTAAGAAATAAATGATGATAATGTAAATAGATATTTTCAACAAGAAGAAATCCAATCTGGTATGCATGCACATATTGTCTATATTTAAAGTATAGAATTCAAATTTATAATATTGTTTAATATAATAAATTGTAATTACGATTTGATGTTTTTCAAAAAACATCAATAGATTTGTATCATAATGTCGATGAAGACGTTGAAACTGAAATTGAAGAAGAAGATGAATCACCTATAGGTATGTACATAAATTTAGATAATACAAGATGAACACTTGTATATAGTTTAGTGAATTTATGTTCGGGTTTTGTTTTTTAATATAAAATTTAAATTGAAATATGCAGGAGAATCTATCAACATTGATGATGATATATTAGAAATTGTTGATACTAAAAAAATTTGGGGATAAAGAAGCTAAGCATTATATAAGATATCGAACTAAGAATATGTATAATAATTTTTTCAAAGATGAATCAGTAATAGTACAAGCTCAACTTTTACTCTATCTAATAAAGTCAAGAAAGATAAAAGAAGCTACATGATTATTGGGTATTCAAAAGTCGACAAAATATACAAAGATGAAACTGTATGTCTTTGACAATATAAATAGTGTATTAAAAGATTTTGTAAAATCTTGAAAAAAAGATGTGAGTGTTTCACGTAGAGTGTTACAAACAACAATTGTTGCATCTAGCAATATAAGAGATTGTTTGACACGACACATGGAAAAAAATATGGTAACAATAAGAAAACAATTGTACAAACATAGAAAATTTCGATTGAAAATAGATGCAAATGATGAACTGGATTGTTGGACAGTGATTTCTAGACAAACCTGCAAAGATAAACTTGCATAAAATGTTAAAGAATTGGCCCATAATTATTAGTTGATAGAACCTCGTGTTTCACCACATATAAGGGATGTGTTACGACGAATAATAGCATGAAAACAATATGAAGATCATCCAAAACATACATTGCCAATGAAACACATAGAATTGTTCAATAAGTTCAAAGGAGAGAACAAAGAAGTTAAAATTTTCACGAATACATTTGTGCAACAAAAAACATGGTTTGTTAGACCCATTAATGTTTGTGACACTTGTTTTTGTCATTATCATGTGGAATTTGAGTTATATTACGACATTTTATTTTATTTTTGTAAAACGTTATGGCCAAGTTCATTTCCGCCTTCCACATTTTGTTCTTTTATATCTGAAATTCTATGTGAAAGAGAAGGTGATGAATTATTTTACCAAAACAAATGTGTTATTGGAAATAAATGTGATCATTGTGGAAATATAATTTTGTTTCACTCAAAGTATCCTATTGATATGAATGATCAATCATTTTATAATATAACAGTCAATTGGAAGAGATATGAATATATCAACATCACTGCTCCACATTCTTCAAATGTTATTTCCAAAAGGATTGATTTCAAAGTACATAAATCTGTGTGATATATTGTTTGAAGAAGTTTGAGGAAGAAATTTATAAATAAACCAAGAACTCACATAGATATCGATGGGAAGACCTACAATTCAAATAATCCCGTGAAGTGTTTCCACCAGGGACAATTTTGTCTATAGTTGATTTTGCAAAGAATTACACATTCACTGCACAAAAAGAAATACAAAGTGAATATTATCATTTTGATCAAGTCACTATATTTTTCCACATTCTATATATACATGTTCAACGGAGTCTTGATAACATAGAAAGCACCAATGACAATCAACATATTATTAAAGAATATCACTTTTATATAAGTGATGATCGAGCACACAACATACATTATGTACAACATTGTTTTGATAAATTTTATGATTCATTGAAAGAACACGGGATCGAATTCGATCGACATTGGATATGGTCAGATGAGTGTGTGAGTTAGTTCAAATCTTCATGATCATTCTATTGGTTTTCTCGTCTTCATAAAAAATAAAGCATTACACATTGTTGGAATTTTTTTGAGATTGGTCATGGAAAAGGAGAGCGTGACGGTGCAAAGGCATGTGTAAAACAAACACTTCGAAGGTATCAGACGAACCCTCATGCCGATATATTTGAATCCGTTGATCAAGTTGTTGAATGGTGAAAAATGGTGCTAATCCATGAAAATAATTTGTTAAGGGATGTGTGCAGGTGTGTCTATATATACATCTAACACATTTACATAGGATATTTTTTTTCGTGTGTTCAAATTTATATTCAATTTTCAATCACTTTCTTGAGAGATTTCATGTTAACAAGTTCTTGTCTTGTGCGGTTTTTTTTGGTATGTTTGAATCCAAGATGTAAATACATCAATCCCATATGATTCTGATACAATACCTAGGACACGAAAAATGCATTCAGTTCAAACAAAATCCTATCAAAATGTGTTTGCATTTGATAGAAGAAATGAGTCTTGTTTTTGTTCAGTTTGCATAGAAGACACAAAATCCATAGCAATTTGAGAAAATGAAAATGTAGAATATGTTAAATCTTGGAGACATATCGAAATTAATATAAAAGGGAAAATGTCACTTGCAAGCTCAGAGGAGATGAAATCAAATGAAACTATAGTGTCAGTTGATCGTGATAGAGTTTTTGATCTTGTTAGGTAAGATAAATTTATGTTTAAATTTTTTCAAATAACTTGTAGATGTACTTGTGTGATAATCTAACATGAACTATTTGTTATCCAATATATCGAATTATTTGAAGGAGATGTCTTTGTCGTGGTTGCACCTATAGAAAACACTGAAAACGTGAAATATTATTTGATGCAATGCACAGAACAAAATATGAGGTTATTAGAAGATTTTGATGATAACAATTTTATATATGAAAGAGGATCTATCGTATTTAAATGATATTTTTTTCAAGAAACCCATCAAACTGATACTCATGTTCACTTTCAAGACTACGGGTTAGATGTCATAAGTTGTAAATATAGTCATTTGGTATTTGCAATGTGCATAAAGTTAATAGACATTCAATCAAGAAAAAAAACAAAAGTTTGAAAATGGAAAATGTCCAAAGCCGATCATGAACAGATAATTGAAGATGGAATACTATTACGATTTCTTTAAACAAGTGACATGTACATTCCAAAATTTTATATTTTGTATTGAAAGTACACGTGTTTATGAATATATAGGATTCTAGGATCATTTCCAGTTCAGTTTACTTTCATGGTCCATTCAATTAAGAAAATTTGTATTTTTTATGAATTATAAAGTTTACCAAGCCTTATTTACAATTTCATGGAATAAGCTATAGATTGTATCTAGGGAACCTAAATTGACCTATACTTAGGATGATTATACTTTAATCCTACAAATTATCTAAATCATATACACATCATTTAATGCATGTACAACCAATTTACTACATATAGGATTTGTGTTCATTATTTGCAATTTGATTGCTCAATGCTTTTCCATATGAAGAGGATAACTTCATATCAAAACTAGCACCCATTTCCATGTCATTATACGGGACTATTGATGGCTTAGAAAAACTTTGAAGACATATTAAAGTGTATGATTAACATTCTAATTAAATAATTCAAGTTAATACATATGATTATCATCCTAATTAAAAAAATTAAAGTAATCTTAAAAAATATCAATTTTAATTATCAAATTGTGAATTTTGATTCCAAAAGTGTTGATATTATATTAAATTGTTAAATTTATGCATTTAGATTTCAATATATTGAATCAAATTGAAATGAAACTGTGTATATGATGAACATGTAGCAAGTTACTTATATTATACACATTAAACATAGCTTTCATTGAGTTTGATTGAAAAAAACTTAAGTTGAAAACGAATTTGATATTGCAGCCTGAAAAAAAAATAAAAAAATAAGGGGTCATCTACTAAAGCTTTGTTTGTTCGATTTACATTTTCATAATTTTAATTGAATTAATAGTAGGTTTCATATTAATTCCATTAGTGAATACTTCGAATGTGCAGAGGGTTGATAATTTCCATGAACCATTTTCTACCATTTTCGATACAAAAACAATTTATATCAATACAAATTTTAATGAAAATCGTTTACTTATAGTAAAGTATATTTTAATTTTACATATTAAAATAGGTTCTAAATCATGTTTTTATTTGAAAGTACATATTTTTATTTAACATTTTTTTAAATAAATATATTGAAAGCTCGAAAGGAAACCAAAGACTAACATAACCAATTTAGTGTTGGGCTGTCATGGTGAATACTTTCATTAAGGTATAGTGAATACTTCCATTAGTGGTAGGTGTCATATGACTGACATTAGTGAATACTTCCAATGTGTAGAGGACTGATAATTTCGAGATCAACCATTTTCTACCATTTTTTATACATAAAAATTGATATTGATATAAATTTTAATGAAAATCACTTACTTATATATATATAAGTTTTAAATTTTGAAACATGTAATGCCTATGATGTGCCAACCTATATTTCAATAAATTAAATGTTGTTTAAGACATTCTTCTTTTAAATTAACAATTTAAATGACAATTTGCAATTTTAATATATAACTAAGTTTTTTTCAACATGAAATGATACTTTTGAACTCCCACCCTCTTCAAAATCTCCCAATGAAAATTGACACAAGCCTGCCCATGTAGTAGGAGATGGAATGGGGATATGTGAACAAGACAACTAAGAACTAAATCTACGATTCAATGTGCTCACATTTATACAAAATTATAAATGTCATGTTGTTGATATTATTCAAAATATTGGAGATTGGACAACTAAAGTGATCATCTGTGGATATTAGAAAACAAATACCTAATTTGTGACATCCCCAAAAATAAAATATTTTTGAAATTTAAAAATTGCTGGAAATTTATTTCCGTTTTTAGTAAATTCGAATTTGGAATTTTTTTGTCATTTATGGCAATTCCAAATTTCGAATTTGGTTATTGTAATTAATTATTTTGACTGTTGGGTAGAGCCCTGATTTGACCCAACTAACTATTTGACTATGACACTTGTATGGAAACATAATATTTTATGTTGATTGCAGAAGGACAAATGGAACAACCATGTTAAATTTAGCTGACCATGACTCCATGAGTGGGGAAAATGTTGGAACTACCTCTGGGATGATTATTACAAGTGAAAAATCAGTGATTTGGCCATTGGCATCCCCTGAAAATCAGGGATTTAGAAAGCTGCGAAAATTCCCAAGGGAGGGAAAAGACCTGGGAAAATGATAAATAGCATATGAGAGGAGGCAGGACACTGCCAATTATGCCGGGAAAGGAGACTATTGATTTTATTTTTGATATGAACACTACTGAGTAAGTGTGAGGCAAGAGGAATTGGCTAAAGTTGAAGGATGTTACGGAGGAGGAGTTTTCCAAGTTTGCCCTCATGGATTCATGGTCAGGCTAGGGGGTGAATCAGGCAAGTGATTTTGGCTGCCCTATTCTATGGTTGGGAGGAACATGGTTGTTCCCTTTGTCTTCCTGCGAATTGGATTCAGATATGTTGATCTACACCTCTCTGTTTTTGAATGGTTATGTCTCATTAATGTAATGTATCTATTGGGTGATTATATCTAATTGCAGTAATGTAAACTATTTGAATGATCAGATTTGTTCATTGTGAGGAATATATGTGAAGGAAATCTGTATATATATATTTATAATACATTTGCTAGAATGTTCACATATGACTGCTGAAATATATATTTGATTACGAAAGATAAAATACTTTCGTGGATATAATCTGTCTGTGGTCTCAAAGTTTGAAATAGACATCCCAACTCTAGACTTGTCCCTCATGTAAGTAAAATGCTAGACGGAGGCACCTATAATTATATTTATATAAGTAAATAAGAAAAGGGGCAGATTAACGTCAATGGGGAAAATCCTTTCTATAGTCAAAATCCCATGAAACCAAACATAGATCCCATGGAACATCGGTATATAATTACCAAACTCTTATGGAAGTGAAATTTATATTTATGATGCACAGATCTAGTATTGTTGGTGTCTAATACATCGATTAAAAGAGACTCTAAGTGAATATAATAGAAATTACCTTATACAGAAAAATGTTTTCCTATTGTACCCTTTTATGAATGTCTCTCTACTAGTTTGGAATGGATTATCTTTGCTGCATCTCATTACTGTTATGAATACTAGTTCCCGAAAGTATACTAGTTGGAAGGATATGACTAATCAATTCTTAAATAGGATTTGCACTGTGGTTTGGATTACTACTGTAGTAAGATAAAGTGTCGTAGTTGAAAGCCCCACAAGTAAATTGTGATGCAAATTTGAGTTTACCTACATATTGAATGAAAATGGAAAACTGCATAGTGTATAGATATATATAGGTATAGTTAAAGTGTGAAAAATGGATGTCAATCGGGTTTCGGTGATTACAAATGTCGAATAAAAAAACAAAAAAGACCACGCTGTTTGCAGAATCCCGAAATGCGAAAAGGTTGTGGGCCCAACACTTTGGGTTTTTGGGATTTGGGGTTTGGCGATCACAAATGCCAGACAACAACACACAACAGCTCCTGAATCGTGAAAATGCGAATGGAATATGGGCCCAGTACTTCGGGGTTTCAGGGTTCGGTATTTTAGGGTTTACGAATACCCAACACCACAAATAACAATTCTTGATTCACGAAAAAACAAATGGAGTGTGGGCCTAGTCCTTTTCGAGTTTCGGAGTTGACAAACTCCCGATGTAAAACACCGCACAATGTCAAATGTCGAATCACAAAATCACGATAAAGGTGTGGGGCCCAGCCAATATCGGGTTTCGACGTTTGGTAATGCTTGATGCATGAACAACATACAATGGTAATCACCGAACCACGAATTCGATTAGGCTGTGGGGCCACTTCGGGTTTCGGCATTTCCCAGTGTTATCACTCCAAGAAACTCCTTAGGGTTGTAGACTAAGGATGCTTGGTAACTTAAAAATAATGTGTAGGTATACTTGGAACAATGGGATTACTTCAATAATTAATGTGACAGACAACTCATCATACATTCAAATGAACTAGTGCTTTCAGAAAACAATGATCAGATCAAGTAATTTCAAAGGAGAGGATGAAGAACACTAATCTTGATTTCCAATTATAGCTGGGTGTAGGGCTTAATACAAGATAGAAAGAAAATCCTTCACTTCAAATCTATGAGCTCAATAAAGAGATAACAGTCTCTATAAGCTAAGATAAATTGAAATGAAGTACATAAAAGGAAGCATGGATATTTATGATATTGAAAACGAAAGGAGACTGCAATTTTATTATATCATAAGAGTCTATACACTATCACAAAAATGTATCCCAATTTGAACCCCTTCCTCTTAGAAAAGATAGGCATTTATAGCCTTTTACAATCAGTTTTTAAGATCCTAAAAACTTGGATCTGTATCTAAAAATAGAAAATCAAATTAACTAATACAATCGATAACAAAGACTAGTGGCTAGGCTAGCATTTGAACTGTCTTCTATATCAAAATTTGACATCTGTACTTCATCAACTTCTGGAATCTGTTGTCATGAAAAATGGTAAAGGCACCTGTCTTGGTAGCTAGATTTCTTCAATTACTCATAGTCGAAACCTTAGGAGACCAATTTAGCATTTGGTTTTCAAAATCCCCATGAATCTCTGTAGCTAAGTATTTTATGACTAAGTAGTTAATCCTTTAATGCTCTGGAACCTCTTTAAATCCTTTGAAAATAGCCCTGCTCCATCTCTATCTTTCAAAAATTATTTTTGTGCTTTCACCAGCTAACTTGCCTTATGATTTGTTGGTTAGCTGGTGAAAGCTCTGCCTTTCACTAGCTAACAGGTTGTAAATTTACCCTTTGCACTGGTGAAAGATCTGCTTTGGCCCAAAAAGGAACTTTCACCTCCAAAACTGTTGTTCTATGAAAACTCAGTGTGTCTCTGCTTTATCTCCTTGCATATTCACATCAACCTGGGCTAGCACTTGCAGATCTGGGTGTGACTTTTTTTTTTGCTTCAATTTTCTAATCTTCCTCTTAAGGTGTTTTGCTAACCAGCATAGACTGCTATAGTCTTTGGTGATTTTCCTCTTTCTCTTCTTGTCCTTGACACTTTCACGAGCCAAATTTTCAAATACAACATTTGTTTCTAAGAAATTATCAGACAGAGTTTTGTATCTCTCCATAATTACTCTTTCTAAAACCTCATGTTGAGCAATCACTTCTTTAAGTTGCTTGATTTTCTATGATTTCTTTGACCCTTTTCCCTTTGATGTTTCTCCTTCATCAGTGGGAGTAAAAGTCTCACAATCCTGTGCAAATTCCATGGAGTGCTCAGGACTTTTAATGGAAAGGCTTTCATCTTCTTTCTCTTGCTCTGAATCTGTGTATGGTAGATTTAAGATGTTTTTTTTATTTTCTGTAGGCTGCTCTGTAGTAGTTTCAAAATATAATTTTTTCTTTGACCTGTGAGACCTTATACCAGAGATCCTATCTTCTGGTGGTCCTGGAAGAGTTATCCTCTTCCTCGAGGTGCTTTGAGGGGTTAGTTTCCTTTTTCCAGCCCTCTTCTGCTCATTCATGGGCTGAGTTTGGGTTTTGAATCCTTCCCAAAAAAGAAAATGTTGCCAAGTCCTTCCTCTTAGTTTTATGATGCAAGAGCATCCACAACACATCAAGCGAGCCAGCGCGTGGAGCAGGTAAGACAGCTGGACAACGCCTACAAATTTTGAAATGATTTGAAAATTGTTGCGCCGCTCTTTAGTGAAGGCATTCATAAAGAAGCACACTTGTATTGTAAAGGGGACCTTGAGCCTTTAAGATCTCGTCCTTAGTATATAGGAAGGCATTTATTAGATTTAATGTTGTTAGATAGGAATTAATTGTAGATTTGATAGTTGTAGAATTCGAGAGGGAAAACGGAATATAGGCACCCTCCTGTGTACATTGTATGAGGAGGATTATTCATTCAGGAAGAAGAGAAGAGCAAGCAGATAACTTGTGGAGAACACCCATGTACAGGTGGTTTGGAATTAATAGAAGAGAGTCTGTGATTCAATTTCATGCTTGGTGTTGTTTCTCTGTGTATGATGCTCATATGTTCTTGAATGTTTGTTTCCTTCGTATGCATTTTCTTTGAATATGTTGTGCATGTGATTTAAGAGGTTTAACTGAAGTTCGAGAGAGAAGAGAATGAGTTTCAATTGTTTCTATGTTTGAGCAGGGAGATTCCTGCATAGAGTGCAGTCGAATTCATCCGCATAGAGTGCATTGATGAGGCCCAACAGTTAAACTCTTATTATCGTTCACCCAGAAGTTGATGTGGATTTAATAGAGTCATGCAGGAGAAGTGTAGGCGGAGTTTGAAGTCTCAGTAGCTAGTCTGAGCAAAGGACGGAAGAAATTATTGTGGTTGCAAGCGCCCAGGATCCGAAGGACTCAACACTTCAAGAGCTGTTGAGGTCGAGCGCGAGAAGCGTGTATAAATTCTCTGAGGGAGTCAGAGTTGACAAAGCTCAGGAGGGATAGTTCCTCCATGAATACTGTGGGAACAGACCCAGGTGGGGTTCGTACAGGGAGAAGCTGTGGAGCGGAAGGAATCTCTGAGGAGGAGAATAAACGGCCAGGGTTCGCAGAAGAAAATCGTGAAATCCCGCTGACTGTCAGATCTGGGAGAAGCTGCGCGGGATTTAGTCCTTAGGCGCAGGAAGGAAGGACCAAGAGCCATCAGGATTCGACATATCGGGTTTCCCGGAGGCAAGAGTTTCATAGCTGTTGAAATCACGATTAGCGATTTTCCGATCAAATCGGAGCCGTTGATCGATAGGGGACAGGTGGCACGAGATCCCGGGAAGTCGGGATTCGGCATTCGGGGTTTTCCAGTGTAAAGGATTTGCGACGGGTGAAATCACGATCTCGTGATTCCCGATATAACGGAGAGAGAAAGCGACGTGGAAGGGAATTAGCGCACGTGCATATAAGAGTTCGGGGTTCGAGGATTTGTGGTGCAAGTGCACTGCGACATCGCATGTTCCGATTTCCCGATAGGGAAATCCCCGACAAAGCACAGAAGCGTTGACCCTTGACCCATCGAGGTTCGGGGATTCGTAAGGCATAAGGTAAGCGAGCATAGAATTCATGATATCACGAATTCCGATTTCCCGATTGTTAAGGGAGATCATTGGAGAGCGATGTGGGTGAAGAATTACCGATGGGGAATTAGAGGAGCATTTTAGCTCTTCGGGCCAAAGATTAGAGAAGGTCCTGGTGAACGCGACTGTTCTCCGAGGAGTGGGGGAGGTTGCACCATTTTAGCTCCTCCAGGATTATCAATTTGATTAGGCAAAAATGACAAAGAGTGTTCTTCATACTTAGAGGTTCAACTCTAGTCTTTTTACAGACTTTAGTTAAAATTTTGTGCAAGAAGAAAGGTAAGTTTAGGAGAGTTTTCCCTGTAAAATGGTCTAAGAGCTTGAAATGGTTTAGCATCAGCTTGTCCTACCTTCCTTCTGAGGTTATGTAGAGTTGGATGCCCTTGAAAAAATCCTGCCACTCATCCTCTAAATGAGAAACTAGCATACTTTTCTTCCATGCATCATTTCTTAATTCTTCCTTAAGATATGCTCTGAAATTTAGGTTCTTGGTTGCTATTTTTTTGAACCAACTCTGGCCTGATCTAGGTAAATTGGTCGCTGTAGAACTGGTGGTTTCATCCACAATGATTTCTAAAGACCCGACACATGCTTTATTCCCATCGTATGTTTTAGAAAATGCTTCAGTTGTTGTTTGGTGACAGTCGTTCTGTAACTTCTCAACATATCCCATGCAACCTGCGTCTGAGAAGTGTTTTTTCAGCTCTGGATGTGCCTGTAGAAAGGACAGACTATCTAATTCTTTCCTTAACAACGAACCACTTCATCTCCTTGCCATCTGCAATTCAAAACCCACACAATTTTGCACACAAAAACACTATAATCTGTTGTTTGAGCCAAGGTTTGGCACTGGTGAAAACGCTCGGTGTTGTCTTTCAAAAATGAAAACATATCATATGCCTGTGGATGATGCATGTTGGGGATATGATGTGTTGATTTGATGTCACCAACCAAGTAGTACCACTCCTTTACCTGTGATGATGTATTTTAATTCGCCATCTTCAACACCATTATCTCGTGAGGCATGCATTTCTGAACATGATCCGCTTTGAAATCCGATTTAGACGTGAAAAACCAAATCTTCATCATTATCTGCTTTCACCATCACCTTATAATGATTACATGATGTGTGCTGAGCATGTCATCTTTTGATTTTTGAAAACGTGGAGAAAACACACGTATTTTTCACTTTCACCATCTAACGGTCCATGGGGGAATGCTCCTTAACTGTTGAAAATCACCGCTTTCACCAACTAATCATCAACTTTGAAACACACATTAGGTGTTGAAATCCTTTTCATGAAATTTTAAAGAAAAGACCTTTATGGATCTTCTTATTTCTAAAATATGAATTAAAAACCTAAGTTTTGCCACTAGAAGAAATTAAAACAAAATGGAGAAAACTACCAATAACCAGGCTATCAACCACAAAATGAAACCATAGTGACCGATTCATTTTGGGAGCTAACAATAAGAATAAGAGAACTGCATGCAACTTAAACCAGTAAAATAACTAGTATGCCATTACAAGTAGGTGGAAGGGAAACCCTATAATTCCTTTAAAAATAGTATTACATATCTCATTCGGAATTGAAACTAATGAACATCCCATACGGTGTTTTACTTCCAACAATTGATTTTTCCATCACAAAATGGGTTACCCTTAATCAACGGTACCGAAACTACGACTTAATCTCCAATTTGGATTTTCGGATACCGGGAGTTGGAGGTGTCAAGGACACTCACGACAAGAATAATGAAGTCGCGAAATGTGAAATATTAGAGCATGTCAAGGACTCCGAAATTCTGAAAGGGAATATTGTGAGTCTCGAAAACCTAAAAGGCTAAACTCTGAAATCCCAACAACTGTACACCTCAGTGGGTTATGTGAGCCATCCGATCACTTCAGATATTTTGTGATCATGAATTTTATAATGTTGGAGTCACAATGACTCGAAGGGAAAAACGGCGAAATCTCGTCAGTCGTTTGATTAAGAAAAGAAGGGGTCAGATTATGAAGTTTTGTGGACCATTGATCTAGCTCCATTTCGGGGATTGCGACTTGTTGAAATGCCGAAATGCCGAAATGTGAAAGACATTTTGATTAGGCCCGTGGTCACAGCCAGTGGGCATATGGAATAAGAGCGAGACCCAGTACTTGTAATCCAATGGTGCAGGTGAATTTGATTATGATATGAGGATTATGAAATATCCGTACTTTGAGCTTAACCAGAAGGCCTTACCTAACCACTATCATGTATCCAGTTATTTTAAAAATGAAAACTATAGGAGTTTGTTTATATTTAAAATTTTCGCAGAGGAGTATAGACTAATACTCTACTTTTACCTAAGTCCGTTTGGTCATTTTCATCGTGCGATTATGTGTGTGGACTAACACATGAGGCCTAGGCCATAAAGTCCCAAAGTCGTTTGTGTTTTTAAGACTGTGGTAATGGTCATAGGTACAAACAGATAGGAAAGTAAGTATAATTACAGGAATTGAAATAAACATTGAATGGGGAGTAAAACACTTATTGTCAATCTCAAAAAACTTTAAGTTGAATGATAATAACAGTCGACGACTGTAATTACTCTTGCAAACTTTTAGACTCAAGCCGTATGATAGAAATCTTACTTTCTTGAATCTCGAACTATTCAAGGATACTTATACAAACATATTTTTTTTTAGATAGTTTTTGAGGTATATTACATATGGTATCAAAGAAAAAGCTACAACACTGGGCCTGAACGGGGCCACATTAGCTGCTTAGTATTTATTTTGATTTATGTAAAACTAATAAATCCCTCATGGTTACAAACATAAAGCCCTTTCTGTTTTTGTAAATTATGGCAGCTCAAGAGGGTGCAGAAATTAGGATGGAAGGAAATCCACAGCAAGGACCTCATGGAGATCCAAGACAAAACAGTGATGGAAGCTCACCCACGGAGGTGTTGGAAACAATGAGGAATCTTATTGTTAAACTACAGGTTTTCAAGGCCGATAATGAAAAATTAAAGAAAGCACAGTAGGAACAACAAGAGATAAATGAAGTCCTGTTGCGTAGTATAGTAACCAATAAAAGCCCAAAAGATGATAACCATGATGAAGAAGTCAGCAAAAGGGCCTCCAAGAATTCTAAATCAGAATCATAAAAAGGAGACAGCTCGTCTGAAGGGACACCTTCAGCTGAAGACAAAACTATACTAGAAAGAAAAAGAAAACAAGTAGACCACCTTGAAGAATAATTTAAAAAGATTAAACCAGTTACCTTTGATGGAGAGTCCAGGACAGGAGAAGAAGTTGAGGCATGGTTGTTTGACATCAAAAAATACTTCCAGATCTACAACTATTCCAGCAACATGAAGGTCGGAATGGCCATCTACAATCTGAAGGGGAAGGCAAGCATTTGGTGGTAGGACCTGAAATTGGCCAAGGGCCTAAAGGAGAAACTGTTGGAATTGTCCGACTTTAAGAAGTATTTTAAGAAGCAATACCTTTCTGAAAGATATTATGAAAGGAAGATGAAAGAATTTTATGAGTTACGACTCAAATAAATGACGATGGAGGACCTTATAAATAAACTTCTAGAACTACTAAGGTTCGTACCATACATCTGGGAGGATAAGGTAAAAATCCACTGATTCTTAAGTTTTTTACCACAGTCTTATAGGGACATAATTGAGTTTGAAAACCCCAAATCCTTGAGTGAGGTATTCAGGAAAGCACGGATTTGTTATGACCAGTATAAACAGTGGGTAGAGTTTCCCAAGGCCTGGAAGGATAAGAGGCAAGATCGAATGAACCAGTAGAAGAAGGGATACTAGCCAACTCCTTATCAGAATGCAGCAAAAGGTTTCCCAAGTAAGGAGTTTCACTCCAATCATCCGAATGCGCAAGGTAGTGACAAATCAATAAACCCGGGAATGAATAAGTTTGGGGACAACTCCCGCGAACCATTAAAGTGTAGGGAATGTGGAGAGCCTCATCTAAGGAGGAAATGTCCATGTTTAATTTCAGCAAACATAACTGTTGTTCACAATTTGAAGGAAGCCTCGACAGTGGAAGACATGGGTAGAAGCTTGCATCAGATAAATGCAGCCATAGATGGTCGACAAGCTGACCACCAGTCCTCGGTGGTAGAAATCAAAGGTAAAATCAATGACACTCGAATTTATGTTTTAATTGACCCTGGGGCTACGTTAATTTATATTACTCCTGATGTAGTAGAGTCGAATAAACTTAAGAAACTGAAGCACGCAAAATCATGTCTTGTACAACTAGCAACAGGTACTAAAAGGAAAGTAGTTGACTTTATTTCTAATTTTGAGTTCAGCTTAGATGGTCGAAAGATAAGGACCAATCTGAACATCCTACCACTAGGATCTTATGATATGATTATCGGGATGGATTGGTTGGAACAACACAAAGAAATACTAGACTATTATACAAAGATACTTAGCTATAGAGATGATTTTGGCACTGTTAGAACAGCCAAAGGCATACCAAAACCTGTATAAGTCAGACAAGTTTCAGCGATGCAACTCAAGAAATGTATTAGAAAGGGATGTCAAGTTTATGCCATCCAAGTGACGAATCTATTAGAAAAAAGAGATAAGCCAAAGTTAGAAGACTTTGTTGTCCTATGTGAATTTAGAGACATGTTTGTGGATGAGATACCGAAATTACCTCCTAGAAGGGAAATAGACTTCTCCATAGACCTACTACCTGGTTCATCCCCTATCTCAAAAGCACCTTACCGAATGAGTCTACCATAACTGATGGAATTAAAAATACAATTACAGGAATTGTTGGACAAAGAGTATATTAGACCGAGTGTCTCACCATGGGGAGAACCAGTCCTTTTTATGAAAAAGAAAGACAGTAATCTAATACTATGTATCGATTATAGACAACTAAACAAATTGACTATTAAGAACGAATACCCCTTACCAAGGATAAACGATTTGTTCGATCAAGTAGGTGGGGCCAAGATCTTTTCAATGTTGGATTTACGATCCAGTTATCATCAAGTGAGGATAAAGGACGAGGACATAAGCAAAACATCTTTTTGGACAAGATATGGACACTACAAATTTGTAGTCATACCTTTCGGACTCACTAACGCACCAGCCACGTTTATGTGCCTGATGAACAGTATTTTCAGTCAATACTTGGACAAGTTTGTGGTAGTATTTATCAGCGACATTCTAGTCTATTCAAGAATGGAAGAAGAACATAATGAACACTTAATATAGTTCTTCAAACATTGAGGAAACACAAACTATATGCCAAATTTGACAAGTGTGACTTTTATCAGAAATAAATACAATATCTAGGACATGTAATTTCAAGAAAAGGCATTGTCGTAGACCCGGAAAAGACAAAATCCATTATGGAATGGATGGTACCTAAGGATGTAGCATATATATGGTCTTTCATGGGAATCAACGGATATTACCACAGGTTTATAAAAGGGTTTTCGAAGATAGCCTACCCTATCACGTCATTACAAAAGAAAGGAACCAAGTTTAACTGGTCAGAGAAGTGTCAAGATAGTTTTCACAAAATGAAGGGATTATTGATAACTGCACCTATATTGAAGGTAGCAGACCCAGATAAGGACTTCACTGTATGTCTTGATGCAAGTAAAGAAGGACTAGGTGGTGTCCTAACTCAGGAAGGGAAAGTGATTTGTTACGAGTCCCGAAAATTAAAAGAACACGAGAAAAATTATGTCAGTCATGACTTAGAATTGGAAACAGAAATGCATGCCTTAAAAATGTGGCGACACTATATAATGGGAAGAAAATTCCTACTATTGACGGATCATAGCATGGTGAAATATCTGTTTAACCAACCAGATCTTAATGCAAGACAAGCAAGGTGGCTAGCCTTCTTGAGAGAATTCAACTTCGAGGTCAGACATATCAAGGGTAAGGAAAATAAAGTAGAAGACGCTTTAAGAAGAAGAGTCCATGGGTTATTTGAGATAAACATCAGCAGGGCAGAGAGTGATCTGGAACAAAGAATAAGGACGACATGTATTAACGATGGAAATTACACTAAGATAATGAAAGAATTACAAAACAAAACCACCAACTCTGACAAACCAGATCTAAGCATCGACAAGAAAGGACTATTACAACTTAAAAATAGACTTTACATACCAGATTCAGCAGAATTGAAATCAACAATTTTGGACGAAGTGCATAAGAAACCGTATTCTGGCCATCCAGGTTACCAAAAAACAATAACAACACTTAGAAAACTATTTTTCTAGCCTAGTATGAAGGGAGAAAGAGCAGAATACTTGGCTAGGTTCCAAGATTGTCAGCAGGTTAAGGCTGAGAACCAACATCCAACCAACCTATTACAGCCATTACCAGTTCCAGAATGGAAATGGGAGACTATATCACTGGACTTTATAACAGGTTTGCCTAAAAATCAGAAACATAATGATTCTATCATGGTTGTAATCGATAAACTTAGTAAGTCTGCACACTTTATTCCTATAAAGCATACTTTTCAAGCTATAAACATTGCTGAAATATTCATGAAAGAAATTTTTAGACTGCATGGTATTCTTAAAATGGTGATTTCAGATAGAGACGTAAAATTTACATCCACTTTTTGGAAGGAATTGTTTGCAGGGATAAACACTAACTTGAATTTTAGTACTAGTTATCATCCACAAATGGATGGACGGACCAAAAGGACAAACCAAAGCATAGGGGATATGCTTCGCATGTACGTAAGAAAAAAACCAAGCAAGTGGGAAGACTACCTTCACTTGGTAGAATTTGCATATAACAATGGGTACCAAACTTCGGCTAAGTTGAGCCCTTTCAAAATACTGTATGGAAGAAAGTGTACAACTCCAATTAGTTGGGATAACCTGGCTGACAGACATATGGTTCGACCAGAGATTCTCTAAGAAATGGAGAACATGGTAAGAAAGGTACAACAGAACTTGAAAGAAGCACATGACAGACAGAAGAGTTATGCAGAGCAGAAAATGAGACACTTAGAATTTCAAGTGGGAGACCATGTTTACTTGAAGTCCAAAGCTCGAAAAAGCTCCTTGAAGTTAGGGAACTGTGCCAAGATGGCACCCAGATTTTGTGGGCCCTTTGAGATACTAGCTCAAATTGGACCCGTAGCATATCAACTTGTACTTCCAGCTAATCTAAGAATTCATAATGTATTTCATGTTTCTTTGTTGAAAAAGTATATTCATGACCCTACTCATATGATTGATTGGAACTTGGTGCAGGTGGAACCCAAAGGAGATTTCTAGGTGGACCCCTGGGCATTCTAGACTGGAGAGAAATAACACTTCGGAACAGAGCCATCACTCAGGTAAAGGTGCAATGGAAGCACTTTAGTCGTGAGGAGGCCACTTGGGAGTTGGATGGAGATTTGTGGAAATATCATCCAATCCTATTCCAGGAAAGGAACGAACATTGAGGACATTGTTTTACTGAAGGGGGAAAGGAAGTGACATCCCCAAAAATAAAATATTTTTGAAATTTAAAAATTGCTAGAATTTTTTTTTCGTTTTTAGTAAATTCAAATTTGGAAAATTTTTGCCATTTATGGAAATTTCGAATTTCGAATTTGGTAATTGTAATTAATTATTTTGACTATTGGGCAGAGACCTGATTTGACCCAACTAACTATTTAACTATGACACTTGTATGGAAACAAAATATTTTATGTTGATTGCAGAAGAACAAATCGAACAACCATGTTAAATTTAGTTGACCCTAACTCCATGAGTGGGGAACATGTCGGAACTACCTCTGGGCTGATTATTACAAGTGTCAAATCAACGATTTTTCCAATGGTAGCCCCTGAAAATCATGGATTTAGAAAGCTGCGAAAATTCCCAAGGGAGGGAAAAGACCTTGACAAATGATAAATAGCATATGAGAGGAGGCGGGACGCTGCCATGTATGTTGGGAAAGGAGACTATTGATTTTATTGTTGTTATGAACACTACTGAGTAAGTGTGAGGCAAGAGGAATTGGCTGAATTTGAAGGAAATTACAGAGGAGGAGTTTTCCAAGTTCACCCTCACGGATTCATGGTCAGGTTAGGGGGTGAATCGGGCAAGTGATTTTGGTTGCCCTATTCTACGATTGAGAGGAACGTGGTTATTCCCTTTGTCTTCCCGTGGATTGGATTCAGATATGTTGATCTACACCTCTCTATTTTTGAATGGCTATGTCTGATTGATGTAATGTATCTGTTGGGTGATTATATCTAATTGCAGTAATGTAAACTATTTGAATGATCAGATCTATTTGTTGTGAGGAATATATGTGAAGGAAATATGTATATATATATTTATAATACGTCTTCTAGAATGTTCACATCTGACTGCTAAAATATATATTTGATTCGGAATATAAAATACTTTTGTGGATATAATCTGTCTGTGGTCGCGAAGTTCGAAATAGACTTCCCAACTCTAGCATTGTCCCTCATGTAAGTAAAATTCTAGATGAAGGAACCTATAATTATATTTATATAAGTAAATAAGAAAAGGGGGAGATTAACGTCAGTGGGGCAAATCCTTTCTATAGTCAAAATCCCAGGAAACCAAACATAGATCCCATGGAACATCGATATATAATTACCAAACTCTTATGGAAGTGAAATTTATATTTATGATGCACAGATCTAGTATTGTTGGTGTCTAATACATTGATTAAAAGAGACTCTAAGTGAATATAATAGAAATTACCTTATACAAAAAATTGTTGTCCTATTGTAGCCTTTTATGAATGTCTCTCTACTAGTTCAGAATGGATTATCTTTGTTGCATCTCATTACTATTATGAATACTAGTTCCCAAAAGTATACTAGCTGGAAGGATATGACTAGTCAATTCTTAAAGAGGATTTGTACTGTGGTTTGGATTACTACTGTAGTAAGATAAAGCGTCGTACTTGAAATCCCCACAAGTAAATTGTGATGCAGATTTGAGTTTACCTACATATTGAATGCAAATGGAAAACTGCATAGTGTATAGATATATATAGGTATAGTTAAAATGTGAAAAATGGAGGTCAATCGGGTTTCTGTGATTACAAATGTCGAATCCAAAAACACAAAAGACCACGTTGTTTGCCGAATCCTGAAATGCGAAAAGGTTGTGGGCCCAACACTTTGGGTTTTTGGGATTCAGGGTTTGGCGATTACAAATGCCAAACACCAACACAAAACAACTCCCGAATCGTGAAAATATGAATGGAATATGGGCCCAGTACTTCGGGGTTTCAGGGTTCGTGATTTCGGGGTTTACGAATACCCAACGCCACAAATAACAATTCTTTATTCGCGAAAAAAAAATGGAGTGTGGGCCCGGTCCTTTTCGGGTGTCAGGATTTACAAACTCCCAATGAAAAACACTGCACAACATCAAACACCGAATCACAAAATCACGAAAAAGGTGTGGGGCCCAGCCAATATCGGGTTTCAGCGTTTGGTAATGATTGATGCATGAACAACATAGAACGATAATCGCCAAACCATGAATTAGATTAGGTTGTGGGGCCACTTCGGGTTTCAACATTTGCAAGAATAAGATAAATCCACACAACATAAACCAATAAAATAACTAGTATACCATTACAGGTAGGCAAAAGGGAAACCTTGTAATTCCTTTAAAAAATAGTATTACATATCTCGTTCGGAATTGAAACAAATGAACATCCCATACAGTGTTTTACTTCCAACAGTTGATTTTTCCATCACAAAATGGGTTACCCTTAATCAACGGTACTGAAACCACAACTTAATCTCCAATTTGTATTTTCGGATACTGAGAGTTGGAGGTGTCAATGACACTCACGAAAAGAATAATGAAGTGTCAAAATGAGAAAGATCATAGCATGTCAAGGACTCCAAAATGTCGAAAGGGACTATTGTGAGTCTCGAAACCTCGAAAGGAAAAAATCTGAAATCCCGTCAACCATCCATCTCAGTGGGTTATGTGAACTCTCCAATCACTTCAGATATTTTGTGATCATAAATTTTATAATGTTGGAGTCACAATGACTCGAAGGAAAAAACACTGAAATCCCATTAGTTGTTTGATTAAGAAAAGAAGGGATTAGATTATGAGGTTTTGTGGATCTGGCTCCATTTCGGGGATTGCAACTTGCCGAAATGACAAAATGCCGAAATGTGAAAGACATTTTGATTAGGCTCGTGGTTACAGCCAGTGGGCATATGGAATAAGCATGAGACCCATTACTTGTAATCCGACGGTGCAGGTGAATTTGATTATGATCAGAGGATTATGAAATATTCATACTTTGAGTTTAACCAGAAGGCCTTACCTAACCACTATCCTGTATCCAATTATTTAAAAAAAGAAAACTATAGGAGTCTGTTTATATTTAAACTTTTCATAGAGGAGTATAGACTAATACTCTACTTTTACCTAAGTCTGTCTGGTCGTTTTCATTATGTGATTATGCGTGTGGACTAACACATGAGGCCTAGGCCATAAAGTCCCAAAGTCTTTTGTGTTGTTAAGACTGTGGTAATGGTCATAGGTACAAACAAATAGGAAAGTAATTATAATTGCAGGAATTCAAATAAACATTGAATGAGGAGTAAAACACTTATCGTTGATCAAAAAACTTTAAGTTGAATGATAATGACATTCGACGACTGTAAGGACTCTTGCAAACTTTCAGACCCAAGTCGTATGACAGAAAGCTTACTTGCTTGAATCTCGAACTATTCAAGGATACCTATACAAACAAATGTTTTTTTAGACAGTTTTTGAAGTATATTACATGATTCAACCCATTCAAATTTAAACTTGTGGAATCAAGTCCCCTATTTACTGGAAATTCATTTAACATATCTCCAAACTGCAATTAATGACAATAACAACTCAATTATTTCTATAGATACAATGGTATGTATCTAGATCTAGAATTAGAAGTAAACTATTCTAAAATGCATCAAAAATTTACTAACTAAAACACATACCAATCTATTGTTCAGTTCATCATTTAGGATGACCTCCTTCCAACCATCATGAAATGTTTTTTCATACTCTTTAAGATCTTCTACTGACATGGTAACTAACTCTGCATATGTTTTATAAAAAAAAATGGTCTGAGAATTGGTTTCCTCTCACTAACGGTTCAAACCAACATCAACACCATAAAAACTCGATTCGAAATTTTCCCCAATTGTATTCCTAGCCTATTTTGAAACCTTTGATGAAGCTCACAACTATGAATGTGAAGCAAATTCCCCTATTGGGATAGATACTAAAGGTCATGGATGCCTCTGTAATGTCACATTTCGATATGCCCATTTTCGATCATATGTATGTCATTTACCAACCCCATAATAATCGGATGGTAGACTAGTATAATAAGTGTGCATGTCCATGGAAAACTATGCATAAAAGTGTCTAGCAAAATAATGTGTAAACTCATCGTTCCACAAAAATTTCTCATATTTTGCCAAAAATCTGTTATAGAGATGTCTTGCAATGTTGGGGTGCTTTAAATATTGCACCTTCAACATCTTTCTCTTTGGACCATCTCTGAAATTGAACATCAAAATTGTTTTTTATTTTGAATTTTTTTTTTTTAGTCCATCACCTCTGACTTTCGCCACCTCATCAAATCGATAAAACTGTGAGTGGTTGGCCCCATATTTTCATATGCATCCAAAAGTTTTGTAATGAATGCAAAACAATTTGCAAGCTTTGTTTACTCTCCTAAGGGAGATCCAAGATCCTCCAATCATTTTCCAACTGACTGTTAACACATGAGCATCGCTCACAGGTAATTGCTTCAATAATCTCTTCGCAGTGAATCTCATCACCAACATCCAAATGATATGTGGACAGAGGTGTGTAATTTTTCTTTTCTTGATAACATCGTCTCCTATATCCACCTTCACCCTCTTCACCAACATTAGAATATTCGTGACACCAACTCTCTCTTTCATTTTCTTCCCTCACACTAAACTCATTGTATACACACACATTTGAAAGTAATTACAACATTTAACTTGACATAAATATAAATACACAAAAATGCAACAAAAAATAAATAAAATCAAAGAAAATTACCAAAAATATATTTTTGTCCTTATGTATTCCCTACATTCTCAGGTGTAGGAGTATCAATGTGCAACCTATCTAAGAATCTTGCATCCATAGAACTTGCTTGATCACATTCTCGAGTTGATCTATTCACATAATCGTTTGATACTCTTCTCTGACGAGATTTTCATTGGTCACTCGAAGTCTCAGTCGAAGAAGGGGTTCCTCTTCTTGGGATAGCCTAGAGCGTTTGCGAGGAATGTTTGGACAGTCTTGACTCGAAATCTATCCTCAATATATATCCTTTGTAAATTCATGAATATGAAATTTAATAAGTGTTAGCAACATTAAATGGAAATACTAAATTTATAACACAAACATTTAAGAGCATATATTGAAAAAACATATATTGAAAAAACTAGAACAACTATATGTTTTACAATCATTGACAAAAACAATCATTGATTTTTTTTTTTTACTTAAAAATAAATTAAGAAACAATATCACATGACACGTTTTGTTACTATCTTCTTAGATATGTGCTCAGAAAAAACTTCAAGGGATCATTTATCAAACCCTTGGGGAAGATCTCATCATGACACATGGAACAAATTGCCAAGGAGAATTTTTAGGGTAAAATATCAATAGACTAACCAGAAACAAACACATGTGGCACCAACAATAGAAGAGAAGAGAATAATTCTCAATGTGTCATTATCAAGGAGATAAATTGGTCAATACAAGAAAAAATATAACGAGGGTGACACCAGCAAGTAGAACCAAAATCCCCAAACAATAACCAAGAAGAGATCTCCAACAAAATGGAAAAGACCAAGAAGAGGGATCGTAACCACACAATTAAATAATTAAATAAGTCAAGAGAAGGGATTCAAAGTCAAGGTAGCTAGCTTTATCTAGGAAAAATCAAAGAACAAAACCAAAAAACCACACAACAATTAAGGGGGGCATAATTCAAGCAAGGGTGGTTTCAACAAAAAGTCAACAATTAAATTCTTCCAAATTCAATAAGGCTAACTTTATTTAGGTAAAGAACAAAATTACAAACCCACACAACAATTAAAAGGAGCATAAGTCAAGCAAGGGTGATTTTAAGATAAAGTCAACAATTGAGTTCTTCTTGAATGGCAAATGTCTACATGATTCTCATGATATTTGCTTATAATATTTTATCATCCCAACATACAAGGAAGATCAATAATGTGATCATGCTCTTCTTAACTACTCCTAGGTCTCATGGACCATTCTGGGAGAAAAACGAATCACACATTATCTCAACTTGTTACTTAACAAAAAACAAAAGGAAGATCAATAATGTGATCATGCTCTTCTTTGGATATTATTTAGTTTATACATTTGTTATTCTTCAATAATGGGACAAACTCAAATTCAAGCCCCTCCCTGTACATGGACAGGTCCAAATTTAGACCTTTCATCCCATCTGATAAACATAAATTATACATCTACTCGTATGTGCATGATATGGTCTAGGTGTTGTTGTGTCTTTGTTTTTACTCTATTGTGTCTTCATCCTATTGTGTTCATAAATTATTGATTTAGAGGAGGTTCGGGCCTATCCCTGTACATGGACAGAGCCAACAATTTCCCTATCCATGCACATGGATAGGTCAATTGGGATTATCTAAGATTAATTTTATAGATGTTGAGACCAAGGTGCATAACAATCTTGAAACGGTTAGGTGGTCGTGTGAATTTGATCTCCAGGTAAAGCTCTAGAATTTGACTAAGTAGCTTCCTAGCTAATTATAATCCCACTAGGACAATATGTAAAGCCTATAGAAGAACTATTAGTAGATACAGTTCCTAGGAATTCTATATGCTTACTAACACCATAATCACATTCTTCTTTAGATAAAGGTAATACTATTCAATGGTAATAGTTATGGAAACAACATTCACCTATGTCACAACGGAGCTCATATATCTTATCCTTGTTGGTCTCTTTGATTTGCCTCATATATACACTATTCATTTCCTTATATTCCCATGCAATCTGTAACTAGTATCTCTGCCATATTATTGTAAATACAAAGGGTGATAGCTCACCAAAGCTAATGTATAGAGGTCTCATAGAGGGATTGTTGTGGTCTCATATCATATTATCTCATTACTTCATCATGTTCAACCCTATACAGTTAGTTGGTATGTTTACAATAGGTTTGATTCATGTTTCTATACACTTAATGTATCCCTATTGTTTCCATGATATTGAGTTTGTTAGACTAGTTAATACACTAATCACTATGATTTAATTAATGGGAAACATACACTTATAGGGAGAATACATGGTATTGTAACTCGACTTAAATATGGTATTGTAATCATGTCTATTACAAAAAGCTTAGATACAATATCTTTCATGATATATTAGTAATAACATGTATTATAAGATGTATATCATTGCCTATATATGTAATATGGATCCGTATTAACTAATGGTAATGCTTCTATGATTATGATAGTCTATGATTATTATATGTTGACTAGTATGTACACTATAACTAGGAGTGATGCCCAGCTTAGCTCCAACTAATATGAATGATTCGGGGAATTACAATGGAATCAGATTAGGCATAGGATAGTTAAAGATCATAGGCTAACAAAAGCAAAGACCTATCATATTTACATAATATAAGCACAATCATGGTCACACTGTATTACTATCCATCCTAGTTATATGAGCATATTGACCAATACTCTTCTATATCAATTCCACATGTTATAACTATCATATAATATGGGATTCCTTATCCTTATTACTCGTATTGAATAGTGCAAATAAAGATATTACTATAAGAAGCACTATAACTATAGTAGTGACATCATTAACAAGGGTCTTACAAAGGGTATATTCTTATCCAGTACATATGGTTTTTACTTACTCTGATTAAGAGAGAGCTAAAGAAATGGAATCAACTTCATATCTTACCCATATGAGATATGTGAATATTATGATATAGTTAAGAGTGTAGAGTTTGAGTCTAAGGTATAGACCACTAATCTCTGTATGATCTCCATGGAATACTATGGATGTTATCACGACCTACTGCTGGATTTAATGCACCTGGTTTGATTGCACTAGTTTCAAATACTTTCACTCGGTCAGATGCTACAAACTATGGAATAGGAAGGGGTGCTACCTATGCTCATGGTCCTGCCTTCTCTATCGGGCGAAGTGAAGGGCCCTTTCGGTTAACTGAATTTGTGCGCAGACTGATATTTGGGGGCTTACTAACAGAGAGAGGCTAAAGGGATAGGGGCCTAAAGTGATCCATAAATCACTACCTTATTTGGGGATTGATCTATTCAGGGTAAAAAAGAGAAGTATTAGTGGTAATGCTACCGACCCTGCGAGAATTGGAAATGTACACCCCTCCCTGTAAAATCCTCCATGGATTACGTAAATAGGATCTCGGTGAGGTGAGGAACTTCTCATTTTACATTGAAATCTGACAGAGAGAGGAAAATGCTTTAGACAAAACTAAAAATTTACCACTAAACATTACCAACGACGTTGTTAAATTATTGTGTCGAAATTTACCTGGACCGAACACCGACTCGCCCACAGCTCCAACACTTGCCCGCCCGCAGCAACAACGTGCAACAAATTCACCTAGCGCTATCACCAACACTATAAACTAACTAAAAACTTAGAAAAACCATAAAAGTCACGATGTTTGGGTAATATATAAACCTATTTTCGGTCGAAAGGTTCTTTTGGCCAAAAGTTTCTTTCGGTCGAAATTTTATTTCAGCCAAAAAGTTCTTTCAGCCAAAAGAACCTTTCAACTAGAATATCTTTCAGCCGAAAATATGTTACCGGATGAAAAAAGTTCATCCGGTTAAAATTGTACATGAAAATCGAGGGTGTCGTCATGGTACCCTTCGATTTGATGTTCAAATATTCGGCCAAAGCATATTTTGGATGAAAAAAGGTCTTTTGGAATTTTGGAGACCCAATTCTCACGAAAGTGTTACCCACCTTCATGAATTTACCCTCATTGAATAAAAACGTTCCTTACTAGAACATAGTTCCCGAGGACAAGAAGTGACAAACACCCACAAAAATTCACAACATGGATTCAATAATAGACACATAACACCCTAAAAAAAACTTACAAATAGAAAATATGATACACGACTTATGCATTATAAGGATATACAACATTCTAAAAAAAAAATTAGAGTATTTGCCAATAATCACACAACCAACACAAAAACAAAATTGCATTTTATACTACCACTGCTTAGAGACCATAGAGTGAAAATGTGCATGAGAAAAAATGCTTCAATATGATAACTAAAACACATACAATGGCTATGGGATATGGCTCTTCTCCTCATCCTTGAATGAATAAAAAAGGAACCATGATTAGTTCTACACTCTACCAACCAAGTGTTTTATAAATTAAATTCATGCATCATTCAAAAATAATTTAAACATAGAACTGACCTTCAATAAACATCATGGGAAATCGATATAAATCAAAAGGAACTGAAAGAGAATGAAAAGGAAAGAAAAAACACATGAAATCAATATGGAAAAAACAAAGAACTTAGTATTATATAGTTAGTGACAAGTTTCTTAAAAACAATACTACCCAAACTACAAACCTCCACATAATGAGAAACAACAAGAATAGGGCACAATACTAACCAACAACTAAACTTCAAACGAAAACCAACATCCACTCTTTGGAATGCCTAACCACAACTTGAGAAACAATTGATTATGATATAATTGAAACTAAAAACTAAAATTTAAAATCTAAAGATATACAAAAATGAAAACAATAAAAATAAAATAAAAGAAGAAAAACCATATTTGTTTGTGTTGAAATACATGCATAGATGTATAGTGATCCTCCAAAAAGTCAAATAGTTTTAATCAAACACCAGAAAAGAATTATAAAAGCTATCAAGTATTCTAATCCTTAGAGCTAGTATTGGAGCTTGAAATACATCTAAGTGTTTTTCAATGATGGTTGGATCCTTGCAAGTTGTTAATGGCTTGCAATGTCATGCTCCAAAATCTTAAGGTTGATTTTCCATATTCCACCTATTACTAGTATTATTAGTCCCCCCTTCAGGTTGAGGGAATATTAGTAATCGGTTTTCAAGTAGATTCACAAAAACCAATGCAAACTAACAATTTTAACCTAAGTTTTGAGAGATCCATAAAATTTTATGGCTCAGATTTCATTTTTTACCCTAACTTTTTATTTTGTGGTCTTATTTGGCCTCTTCCAAAGGCACAAATAGACTATATCTTAGCTTAAAAGGATCTTAAATTTCATATCTTACCTTAAAAGGAGTTTAAAGTGCATATTTGATGATCAATTTTGTCGAATTCAAGTAATGCTGGAACAATGTCTAGCATTACTCCCCGACATTAAATGAAAAACCGTATCATTTTCTTATTGGAATGCCTAGATTCCACCTTGTCAAAAGTTGCATATGTACCTTGTCACAAGTTTCCTTTGTTTGGTTCTTGGCATGGTGCCTATGTGGTGCACATCCAAGATGAAAAAGTCTTTATCCTTTCACCATCAATAGCCTGCAGTTTACAACAATTTTAATTTTATAATTGCACTGTTCCCTCTTTTTCCTCTTTTTACCAGGTATACATTCTCTACAACCAAATATCGAGGTAGTATTCTATGCAACCAAATTCTCTAAGGTGGCCTACGCTTCAAGGTGGTGTCTGCAACAAAATGGATTATTTTTCCTACAATTTTTCATACATTAAATTGTGTTTTGATACATTAGTTCAACCTGATACATATTTTTCCACAATGAAATTACCACCATATATGCAGGTAGTATTTTATGAAACCAATGGTTTCAAGGTGGAGTTCCACTATTGTGAGACCCTTTGTCTAAGAAATTTTCCCTTCATTTTTTCTATATTGCATAGAACCTTAACTTTGAAATATAATTAAAATAGGAAAAATAACCTTAACGGAAATATTTGAAGTACCTTATTGTCTCTTTGGTGGTATCGGCAGGTGATGAGCCCTATGATCAGTTGCAACACCAAGGACCGACCCAACTATGAACCAACCCCAACTATGAATCATGATGCCTACGATGGGTGGGTTCCAACCAGCAGAAACAACGAGCAGGAATACTTCCATTCAGTTTTCCTTCCCCTATTAAGAGGGATCAAACAATAAAACCAGGTGAAATCATATTATTCCTAAAAAAAATATCTAGGGTTCTAAATCTATTAAATACTATAAATAGAGGGTTCTAAATCTGTTAAATATTATGGATCAAAAGATAAAATCAAGTAAATCATTGCTTAAAAATCCAAATTAAGATAAATCTATGCTATTTTTTTTAAGGTTAGCAGTTATATTTAGTATGTTAATTTTTTCCTTTTGAATTAGGCATGTAAGTTACACATACATCTCATTCAACCCGGTATATAATGTGAAGACCCTACCGTTACGACTACAAGCGAAGCAAAAGTGCAAAGGATTTTTTTTTTGTTTGTTCGAAAGGAAATATGGTGATGACAACAATATTTAACCACACAACTGATGATTAACGCAAGCATGCAATCCAAGAAATAGGCTACTATGACTCCACACACTGGCACAAGAGCATCGGGCAAAACATGTGTATAAAAACAAGAATAAAAATGATTACCCGCCCAACGCAAACATGACCACGCCTACAAGCTAAGGGAAAACGTACCCATCCTGACATAGTGTCCTAGAAGAACAAGACTAGAAACTCAAGGAACGCAACTAATGCCTGAAGGTGTTCAACCCATCGCCAAAAACAAGTTGCGACGCTCGACAATACTCACGCAGAACGCACCGACTCCGGCCAAGTTCTCATTCTCCGTTACCCCATAGGGCATGCCATGATCCCCTCATTAGGAATCATGCCATTACCAGGTGATAGACGCATCCATAACCTTAGCGCAACATAATCTATCTAGACTGAGGAATCTAGATAATCCGACGTGCTAGGAGTCGAATCCTGACAAGAAGGCTATGCCCATACCCTGAGCAATAGGGAGACAGATGCAAGGAAGCTACAATCAAGGAAGAACTCAAGCCAATACGTGACTTCGTCAATGACCCAACCATTAATCACATCTAAAATTTGTCAAAATTGACCATCTAATTTAGTATCGGTTACTAGTCTAATAGTAAGTCAGTTTCAATTAGTCCATAAATCACAATTCTAAATTAACATAACATCAACAAGTCTAATTTCAATTAAGTCAATGTATGCCAATCTAATTTAACATTAAAAGTGTATCAAGTGAGCAAGTCTAAATCATAGTTGGGTCATCAATGTACCATCAATTTAATCTTAAATGCAAGCATAGTTTGGAATGACGTGTAAGACATTAACAAATATCGCTATATAACATTTAATTAGTATAACTAGTCATTCCACTAAATGATCAATAAATAAAATGTCAGAGGCTAGGCATTAAAACCTAATAGAATAACACAATGATTTGATTGAAAGAGATATAACATTTAATCACTATAAATATTACAGTATTGCCTTGAAAGTGAATCATTTAGTCAAATTATATAATATTGAAAAATAATACAATATTGCCTTGATTTAGGAAGATTAATCTATACTTTGGTCAATACTCACTAATCTCATTTAACCATTAATCACAATCTAATTGGGAAATTCTAAATTAATCCCAAAATTACAGTCTAACTATCAATTAACGATATATAACCACGTTAGCTATATCAATGTAGAATACTAATTATAACACTTGTAAAAAATTAAATTACACATGTCATCTATCTATAGTAATCGTACCAAAAATAACTAGTTGTCTATTAACATTAAGAAGGAAATTGTTGACCATTAACATCGTTGTAGCAATTAACCTGGAAATTAACATGGCGATTAACATAGCAATTAACATGAACAATAACATTGTTGAACCAAAGTAATGTTTGGCAGTGAGAATGTTGAGTACACTCAATTTGAAGGAGGATAAAGGACAATACAAAACAACAGAAGGATCAACTCGTGGTCATTCAACAACAACATAGTCATAGTTTTAAAGAAAAGTGAGTGTACCACACATCAACAAAACTCATTATACAATTGATGGAAAATCGTGCCCATTCAACAAAAAACACACTCAAATTTAAGGGCAAATCCCTGTTCAATACCTCAACAAACACATGCTACAATTTAATGGAAAATCATGCCCATTCAACAGAAAACTCAATCAAATTAACGACAAATCATATCCACTCAACAACAAAAGAAGTCAACCAAATATGCTACACAATAAGGGGCAAAACGTGGTTATTCCAGCAACAACACAGTCAACAATTAAGGGCAAACGTGGTGATTCCAACAGCAACACAGTCAATAATTAAAGGGTAAACGGTGGTCATTCCAGCAACAACACAATCAATAATTAAAGGCAATTTTGTTGCGCCACCACACCAGAAAGGAAATTACATTGTTGTCAATAATAATTAGGCCAAACACAGTACAACCACACCAGAAAGGAATGACATTGCTTTCATTAAAATTTGGCAATTCATTGTACAAAGCACACTAGAAGAAACATATTCACCATCATTAGTAAAGTGCCAACTCATCCCAGGTAAGTAAGGCGCAGCCATTAAGCAATGATTCCTAATCCTCAGTGAAAAATGACAGTAGTAAGGAAACTAGCTAAAACTGAGCGAAGACTATCATAGGAATTAAAGAAATGAAAACAACGATTATCTTTAAAGGAAGGAGAAACAATTATTTGTTAAGAAGTGTAAAAGCCATTATCCATCGGGAAATGAAAAACAAGTATCTATTAAGAAATGAAAAATATTATCTATTAAGAAATCCAAGAACCATTAACCACAACTCAATAAAGAACAAGCAAACCACAGTAAGCGAGATGCAGGGATCCATTGGGAAAAGTCATTCAAATGATCGCAAAGATTCTATCAGCCAAGGCCCAGAGAAAATCCAAGGTTAGGCCCTTAAGGAGCGGAGAACAAAACTAGCACAGAGATAAACCAACAAGGACACAAAGATGCACATACTCATAGGTACTTTTATCTAGAAGGCGCAATACAAACAATCAGCCAAGGACAACAACAGATGTAGACGGTTGACAAGAACCTCCTTTGCTCATCATCCACGCACATAAAAGCAGGGCGTTGAGATACATAGGTCTACTAACGTCGAAACAATGAATGCAGATCAGGCTCCTAGCTGACTTCTCAGGTGAGGAATGATGAGCTAGGGAAAAAAGGTTAAAACAACCACAATCATCACAAATCGATAAACCATAGGGAAATCAAGACATGCCGGGAATCGAAGGACATGGGAGTCAATCAAACATCAAGCTAATGGCTATGGAAAAAAAACTCAGTCATCAACTAAAATGCTAAGACATGAAGATCTAAAAGCGTAAATCATATGAACAATCTACCATGAAAAAATAAAGGAAGTGTATTGTTGCCTAATCGCTCGCTCCGAGTTGATGTCCCACACGCTTCTTGCAACTCCCTCTTGTCGACCGATGATACTTTTCTGGTACCTCCAAGCCAACGCTAGGAGTACTCTTCTTCCCCCTTAGCCCCCTGATCCATAAAGGGGCCACACACACTATCCAAAGAATTATCTATCTCCCAGCTCACCCCGCAAGGCCGAGTTACCACTCCTCATTGAACTGGGTATCCCAACTCCCACAAGTTAAGTCAGTCAAGTATATATTTTTGTAGCGTAACATTACGTAAAATATAAGAGATCCATCTTGCTCCTCCTCCCTCCTTTATATAGATTTTCTAAGTCAATTACTTTCCAAAAATCCCTTTTAATTTATTGTTTATTAATTTAATTCATAATAATCCTCCTCGTACATGTGTTGCCCATCCCCTTCATTTATCCATAAATTAATTTCATTAATTAATTAATTATCCCTATTTCCCTCACTCACCTAAAGGCACTCCTAGAATCTCTCCCAGGTGTTCCCATATCCCCTTACAAGTTTTAATGACTTTGCCCCTTATTAATTCACTAGTGGAGTTTAAATTAGAAAGTTCTTAAATGCTAGATACCTTACTAAGTTAGACTATCTGCTTTTTCCTAGTGTTTCCACTTTCTTTTTATGTTTCCTGCTTTTTCCTAGTTTCCTAATTATTTTAGATTTCCATATTTCCCCTTTTATTTAAACTCAAAAAGGCATCTGCAAAAACTTACCATTTTTCCCTTTTTCTTTTTAATGAATAATGTTTTTAATTGGCATAATATATTAAAACAATTATTTCCCCTTTTTAAGTTTTATCCCAAAAGTTTTTTATAAATCAATTTAATTTCTTATCCCCTTCTTGTCACAAG
>ML782991.1:837038-898286 GCA_009831015.1 Picea engelmannii
TCCACGATCCGTCCTTCTTTCGAATGAAAATAACTGGTGCACCCCACGGTGACACACTAGGGCGTATCAGTCCCAGGTCCAACAACTCCTTCAGTTGCATTTTTAACTCTTGCAACTCCGGGGTCGACATCCGATAAGGAGTTCTTGCTATCGGTCCGATCCCTGGTTTCAGGTCTATAGTAAACTCCAATTCTCTCTCTGGCGGCATCCCAGGCAACTCCTCTGGAAATACGTCCGCAAACTCCTTCACCACCGGAAGGTGTTCTAGACCTTCTGCTACTCCCTTTTTGTTTAGCGCAAGTATCGCATAAAGCTTTCACCCCTTGTGCATACTCTTCTGTAACTGGAAGGAAGAGAAGAACCTCAGGGATACTCCCTAGTTCCGTATTACTATCACACGTCTCTGTCCTTCATCATCGAACAAGCTCAACCGTTTCATCTTACAGTTGAGTATCGCCTCATGCGATTCCAACCAATCCATTCCGATCACGACGTCATAAGACCCTAATATCATGATGTACAAGTTGACCCTCGTGACAAACTCTCCCAGGTTAAGGGCACAGCCTGTAACCTTTCCTCCAACTTTCTGTTTTGCTCCCGAAGCCATCTCTACGAATCTAAACTCATCCTGTTCGATTGCCTTAACCTTAATCTTTTTTAGCGCTGCACCAGAAATGAAACTCTTAATAGCACCTGGGTCTATCAAAATACTAAGGGTCTGGTCAGGGACAGTACCTGTCATCTAGAGCACGGTCGATTGGTGCTTTGCCTGGCGGTTATTCACCACTGCGTGAATCTGATGGGCCTTGCCCATATATCCCACTGTAGAGGGTCCGGCTGATCCGGACGCTCTGGTCCTCTCCACAGGGCAATCATGCTAGTAGTGTGGCTCCTCACACGTCCAAGACCCCTCCTTCGGCCCAGTAGTCCTGGTACCCGAAGTAGAAGATGACTGCCCACCGGCATGAAACCCTGGTCTGTTCTGCTGAACAGGCCTAAACTGCTGCTGCTGCGGGCGATGCTACTGCTGTTGCTGTGGTCCTCGGTAAGGTGTCTGCTGCTAAGGCGGCGGTCGTCATGGTGTAGAAAAAGTGGATCCCCTCTGGAAGCCACGATACCCCGACGTGTGTCTCGCTGGTGTCTGCTGCTGCGGCGTACTAGATGAACCCTGCCCTGCAGGTCTCACTGGAGTCCTAGTCTGACCCCCACTGATAAGCTCCTCCTCTGCTATGAGGGCCTTTTGGACAGTGTCGTGCAAGGTTTGAGGCATCAGGATCCTAACCTTCGCACGCAGGCTGCCGTTAAGGCCAAACACAAATCTGTTGACCTTGAGCTTCTCAGTGTTCAGGTGCGGAGCATACCGGAGCAGCTCCATAAAATGTCCCTCGTACTCGGGCACTATACAACCTCCCTGTCGTAAGGCGTTGAACTCATTAAGCTGATGCTCAATGAATTCCTCAGAAAGATACCTCTCTCGGAACCGTTCCTCGAACAGTGCCCATGAAACGTCTTCAACGACCATGTTTAGCTGTGGTAGGAGCGTCTTCCACCATAGAAGAGCGCTCCCCTTCAATTGAAATACTGTCATGCGGACCTTCATGTTGGAGGTATAATCGCAAAGTGCGAAGCACATCGCCATGTTCTCCAACCATGCATCGGCGGCTGCACCGTCCGAGGCACCAAAGAACTCGAGAAATTTTAACTTCTCGAGTTCACGGTGAATGCTACCTGTAATGGTCGGTGCGTGCGGCGGAACCTCAGCAGGTGTCGGTGCCCTGGCCTCATCTCTGTCCAATCTGTTGATCAATGACTCGGACATGCACTGGAAAGATCTCATCATCCCCACAACATCGACAACTACGATCTGCTCCTATCCAAGGACCTTCTCGCCTCCCTGGGGGTTAGACCCCTCATGCGTGGATGCTGCTGGAGGCGTCACGCCTCCTCCCCTAGTACCTCGTCGTCTGCCACCGCGGCGTCCTCTAACCATGATTACCTGCACACACACAATCAACTCGATCAACAACATAATAATCAAACATAATCATGTCAATGAAAGACGTAGCGAATCCCAAGTCGCGGGTCGAACGGGCTCTGATACAATATGTAACGACCTCCTTGTTAGGACAACCATTCTAGTAATAGGAGCAATTTTTATTTTTTTTTGTTTAAGGTGTGTGCACGCATGTAGAAACATCAACACACTTAACTGTATGACGCCACTCGACCACCAACAAGACACAACCATGATGTTCAACACCAGAAGACTGAAGGCACACAATGCGTAACTGCAACAATATACGACCATAGGCACAAGGAGCACAAAAAAAACAATAAGACATTCTGGGGGTGCACAGTAAGAACACAGAGGGAAGAATTCATGGTGTTAGGGTTACTATTTCTACACAGGAAAGCAGGGCGTTTAGTCTTATGTCTTCTCGAAAGAAGATTAGACAGGCTCTTGGCTGACTGCACAGGCAGAAACTAGTAACCCGACCTAGAACAAGAAGCAAGCAAGACGAACACAACAAGGCGACCCCAACGAATCACAGTGACATCAAGCAATAAATGCCCCTAGACATAAGGCGTATAACTAGGAGGTGTAAGCAGGAAACGACGCCAGGTGTTAAGTACAGTAGAGTCACAGATGGAAGAATCCAACAGTGGAGTTTACTATTTCTGCACATAAAAGCATGGCTTTTAGTCTTATATCTTCTCGAAAGAATATTAGACAGGCTCCTGGCCGACTGCTCAGGCAGAAACTAGTAACCTCCGTCAGGTGTGTCGCAAGAGTGGAACCCTTCCTTTAAAGGGAAAGAGACTCTTGATACGACACTGGATCCTTTACAGAAATTACACTCAGACATATATGCTAAGGCCACAGAAGGTGTCTATATCCCACCCAACACAAGCAGAGCAATCGACAATTTTTTTTACAACCCAGCGCAACCATAGACGAGAGAGCAACCACGTCTTCTACAGAAATGACAAGACAAGGACTCGGACGACGACCAATTAAAATTAATGACCAGGCAATGACTATGACTCATCCATGATTGAATACTAGCCAAATTCTCCATACTACCTCACCTTGCCTCCCAATTTATTACCATACTTTACAATGACCTTACAAGGGTTAATATTGCGCTTTAAACGTCATCAATAACATTTCAATTTAAACAATTATTAACATTTCAATTGAACAAGTATTAACATTGTCGTTAACAAATATTAACATTGCGCTTAAACATCATCATTAACATTTCAATTTAAGCAAATATCAACCTTGCAATTTGAACAAGTATTATCATGGCAGTTAAACAAATATTAACATATCGCTTAAACATCATTATTAACATTCACTTTAAACAATTGTTAATATTGCAATTCGAACAAGTATTTACAAGGTAGTTAAACATATATTAACATTGCGCTTTAGACTAGTATTAACCTCTCTATTTAAACAAATATTAATATTGCTTTTAATATTGCATTTTTGCTGCTTTTCATATTTACCAAAGGAGCCATCTAACTCAACTCAATGTGCATCTAGTAGCTAGAAATTAGAGGCAATAATCAATGCATGAACTTACCATATAGACTCAATGAACTCACTATACATAAACCTTCCATACAACTCTGTATGCCTAACTTTCCATTTAATTTTGATAAACTCAATAATTAATGCATCGACCTTCCAAAAACTCAATATACATAACCCTTTAGAAATTCAATACAATAAGGAAAAAACATCAGTATTCCGGAACAGACCTTCCAGCTGCAACGTTATTAACCATAATGGAAAAAAAAGGCATTAGAACCCGACATTGCTTACCACACAAAAGCAGTTAACAAATTTAGTCATTTAATTCCATATTGACTGAAAGGAAATAAGATAACGTTCACTCTGCTTTTACTCCCTGTTTTCTCTAAAATTAATCTTGTGAGGGATAAAGAAAGGCCATTATTAACTCCATAACCGATATATATCAATCAAATAGGTAACCTCGACTTGAAACTAACGAGGTAACGTTAATATTAAGGAAAAGGCATTATATAAAATAGAAAAAAAAAGACAATACTGAAGATGCCAAATATCAAATATAAAAAAAAACCACATTTAAGGGTAACAAAATTTTAGGAATCGATATACAGAACTAGCATCATATTACATAATTGGGTGGAATTAAAGCTTACAAAGTTAAATTCGTGCGCCGTAACGGGTGACAAACAAACGCATACCAAATGCCCACGAAATAAATGCCATTGTATGCAATAAGAATGCAGACCCCCAAAATGGAAAACGCATCTGTGATTTCGCCCATGGAAGAGGAACGTAGACCCAGAATAAAACGCAGACCATAACCATTTAAATGCAGACCAATGGGCGCCCAATAAATATCAGTGAATGCCATTTAAATCGCCACAGACAACGCGCACTGGTGATAGAACGCATCTACAGGCTGTCATGCAAGTGGCCAGAACAGAATTCGGATTGCCAGGATTAGGAGGAACTGCCAGGAGGTAAGAAGATTTTGCCAGGATACACCAACGAATTGCCATAAGGTTAAGCAAATGAATGACAACGAAATGGAAAATGGAGGACAGAAATTTTGCAGTGAAGGGACAGCAGATTAAGGAACAAATGGCCCACCATCGAATTGCCCACTGTAACCAAAGAGAATGCCCACAATCCCAAAACAAATGTCAGGCAATCATTAACATGAAAATCCGAGATAAAAAGAAAGGCAATCTGGGTTTGCAAATTAAAATCTAAAACACAGATAGGGTTTATCGACAACCACATCAAGATGGACGCAGCATGAATGCCAAACGCCCAACATACATACAAACGCCCCATATACAATTGCCCGCTGTATAAAATCAATGCCCAAAGAAGAATCACCCACCGAATATATAAACGCCCCATACCACAACAGGGAGATGCACGAGTAAAATCTTTCCCCCCATAAAAACGTGTTCTATCATCCACCACAACAATGAAATACAAAACGAGGTTCTAGACTTCCAATTTCATTATCCGTTTAACCATCATCATTCATAGAAACGAAATTACCAGAACTAGCGTTTCCAGTGCAGTTATATAAAGACAATTGCCAGAACAGTCTCACAATAACATTGCTGAAACGAAATTGCCGACAGAGTTTTTATTTTTAGTAACACAATACACAGTCCTAAATTATAACAGCAATCGTTTTATACAGTCCAGGACGTTAAATAAAAAGGTATAACAACAATATTAAAAATTACGCTTTCCCGCACCATCAATTAAATTCGCATAGTCCCGAATTACAACAGAATGATTTCATACAGTCAGAGCGATGAAAGAAAGGGAATATACAGCATCAATAACATTAAAATTGCCGAATATAAAAATGCTTTCTACTTCACCGATTAAATTCATACCGTTGCCTTACGCCCGCGTCGGAAGACGTCCCGCCCTCCGCGCCACGTCCTGCGCTCCTTGCCTCTCCCGCTCACCGACCGCAGAAAGCTCACCGGTACCTCCCAGTCAATCGCTACGGGTATTCTTCTTCCCCCTTAGCCCCTCGAGCCGCAAAGGGGTCGCACAAGATCCAGAGATAATACTAGCTTCCCAGCTCACCTCCAAGGCTGAGCTACCACTCTCATATAGCTAAGATAAACCCAACTCCTCACAAGCAATCCGTCAAGCCACAATCCGGCAGCGTAACGTTATGCTAACCGTTCATCTTCTTCTTCCTTCCTTTCCCCTTCTTTTATAGAAATTTGAGACCCACCTACTTTCCTAAACATTTTTAATTTAATTTTTTTATGACAAACCTCTAAAAAGTATCCGCCGTCCAAGTGTCACTCATCCCTATGGTTCTCCAAAAATTAATTTCTTTTTAATAATTAAAAGGCTCAATTCCCTTACCCCCCCAAAAATCGCTCCTTAAATCACTCCTAGGGTTCCTAGATCCCCTCTCATGCTTTTAATAACTTTCCTAAAATGAAGTTGCTGATTTTTAGTAATTCCTTAATTGTTGATTCCTTTTAGCTTTTTACCCTAGGTCTCCTACCTACCATTATTAAGTTTACTTTATTGCAAGTTTCCTCATTTCTATTTTTTTTTATTTCTCTCTTGTTTTATTTTTTATTTTTATTATATATATATTTTATTTTTATTATTATTTTTTTATTTTTAAAACCCAAAAAGATAAAAGCACTCATTAAACCTTTCATTGTATTTCTAAAATCCTAACTTTTATACTCCCACACTTTAATTAGTTTATTTCTTCTTATCATTTAAAAACCATGGGTTTCAATTAAGTTATCTCCCTCATTACTTTACCCCCCTTTGATTTAAGAAGACATTAACTAATACATAGGAGGGTTTTAGTTTACGATTTTGCGTTTTTTTTTTTTTTTTTTNTTTTAGTTTACGATTTTGCGTATAAAATTAGGTTTAGCTTTGAACTGGGCGACATTTTAATTAGGGGACTCGTTTTGAGAATTTCTTCAGGCATTAAGGTCTTAGGGTCATCCAGGCGGTCTCATCATCATCACCAATGCGACGTGCCCTTCAGGACGCACTACGTGCCCTTCAGGATGCACTACGTGCTCCAAGGGTGTCACTCGCCTCGTTTGCCTCTATGGCGCGACGTGCCCTTCAGGATGCACCACCTGCTCCAAGGGTGCCACTCGCCCACTTGTGTTTCTTTTGTGTGATGTGCCCTTCAGGATGCACCACGTGCTCCAAGGGTGCCACTCACCGACTTGACGGATTGGTAGACATCTATAACCCCTGGAGTCAACACTCTGCCAGGTGAACTTGTGGGAGACTAAGGGCTCTAAGGAATAAGGCCCCCGCCTNCTCCAAGGGTGCCACTCACCGACTTGACGGATTGGTAGACATCTATAACCCCTGGAGTCAACACTCTGCCAGGTGAACTTGTGGGAGACTAAGGGCTCTAAGGAATAAGGCCCCCGCCTTATTGCGCGCCCCTTAGAATCATCATGAGCGACTGTCGCAGTCTTCCCTCATGGCATCATGGATCCTCTCGAACTAAGTAATTGTTAACCTACAGTTCGAGCCATGGCGGGAGTGCTAGTAGGTTGTGGCAGGGCTGCTGTCAACACCTCTCCCTCAACCTCTCTAGAAATCATGTGTGGCCCCTTTACTCCATATGTGAGTCTGGTCGGCAAGCTATCGTCAGCTTGCATCATCAACCATCATGTCAGAACATGTCAACAACATATCATCAAATCAATAAATATCATGGTAAATAAATCAACTCAAATATCACACTCCCTGACTCAATCCGAAGTCCAAGGGTTTCGTCGATGCCTCTACATTCTCTAGGTCAAAAACCCTATACACTCAAATAAACTGAGTCAATAGCACCTGTATACAACAATAGTAAAACATCTTGTTCATCAATCATAACGCATAATCATCAAGGATAAGTGTTTTATCATCATAAAAGTCCATATCACTTGCGAGCAAGTGTCCTCAAAGAATAAGTTTTGTAAGTGCGCCAGAGCGGGATGGCTTGATGGGTCTCCTCGAACTAGGTAATCGTTATCCTATAATTTGAGCCACGATAGGAGTGCTAGTAGGTTGTGGCAGGGTTGTTTTCCACACCTCTCCCTCAACATATTTGGTAGTCGTGCATGACCCCTCTATTCCATTTGTGAGTCTGGTCGACAAGCTATCGCCATCCTGCATCATCAATGAATCATGTCAGAAATATATCCATAATCATATCATCTGATCAGATGCACTAATATCACATATAAAACAATCAAACCCCAATAGTTCACTCCCTGACTCGATCTAGAGTCCAAGGGGTTCCATCGATGCCTATGCATCCTCGAGTTCCAAAATCCTGCACACTCAGTAAAACCAAGTCAATAGTACTTGTCTATGTCAAGGCAACAAAACAACATGTCATCAACCCATAACGCCTCATCATCCAAATCAAATGTTTAATAGTATAATAATTTGGATCACTTGCGAGAAAGTGTCCTCAAAGAATAAGTTCTCTCAGTGTGCACAATAGTGGGATGTTACATACATCCCCTCTTGGTCTAAACTTCGTCATGAAGTTTCATAGTATAAGTGATGAAATAATGTGTATCACAATATCATAAGTTTATATATCAAACAAAAATGGAAATTGCTGGGGCATATCATATGCGTCCTCCCAGGTCGCCGAGTGTGGACTATAGATGTGCCACTAGACCTTGACCTACTCTACTGTTCGACATCATAGCTGTCGAATGCAATGATCCAAGATGTGGATCGGCTCTGCCATGAGTGCCCCCTCATCTAATACCTGCAAGGAACTCATGTCAATAACATGTGTAGGATCACTAACATAATGTCTCAAAACAGATACATGAAAAACATCGTGAATATGCATCAAGGAATCAAGCAAGGCTAGTCGATAGGCCAAGGGCCCCTTTCTTTCCATGATATCGAAAGGTCCCACAAACCTAGGAGAGAGTTTATCTCCCTTTCGAAACTTGATTGAACTCTTATGCATTTTAACCCACAAGAAGACTCGATCGCCAACCTCGTAACTATGGTCGACACAGTGCGCATCGGTATAACTCTTCTGTCGATCCTGTGCTTCCTTAATACTTTGTCTTATTGTTTGTCTTATTGATTCTGGTCCCACCAGGACACTATCCTCAAGCGGATCTCATCCCAAAGGCGTCTGACACGGTCGCCCGTAAAAAAACTCTAAAGGCGCCATCTTAATGGTTCTTTGGTAACTGTTGTTATAAGAGAATTCCACCAGCGGAAATAATTCTTCCCAATGCTTTTGTTGGTCCATCACATACATGCGCAACATGTACTCCAAGGTCTGGTTCGTTTGTTTGATTTTCCCGTCAGTCTCTGGGTGATACACAATACTGAAGTTAAGTTGGATTCCCAAGGCCTCTTGGAAACTCATCCAAAATCGTCCAGTAAACACTGATCCTCGATTGGACATAATCCTCTTATGCATGCCATGAAGCCTCAAAATCCCACTGATGAAAACTCTAGCTATGTCAAGTTCCTGATACGTCGTACACATAGGAATAAGGTGAGAACTCTTCATCAGAGTGTCTACTACTACGAAAATCGAGTCATGTCTCCTTGCCGTTAGTGACAATCCAGCAATAAAATCCATCGAAATAACCTCCCATTTCGATTATGGAATAGCGTGTGGCTGTAGTAATCCTGCTGGATGTATATGATTAGCCTTTACCTGCTGACATTCTAGACATCTAGCCACACAATTTACTATGTATGCCTTCATTCCCTTCTAGAAGAATAAGGGTTTAAGGTCTTCCCTCATCTTCGTGACTCCCAGGTGAGCCATGTAGACTGCTCTATGAGCCTCTCTTAGGATCAAGCTCCTCAAATCGTCGTTCGGTGGTACGTAAATCCAAGTTTTAAACCCCAATAATCCATCGTCGTCAAAAGTAAATCCTTCAAATATTGGTACCATCATTGTGCTTTGTCCGATAAAATCCTCCACCTCTTTGTACCAGTCATCCTCACGTTGTACGATTAGAATATTTTCACATAGATTCGTCTAAAGAGGAAACACCAAAAAGATCTGCGGTCTCCGAATCAATGCACTTGCCACTTGGTTCATAGTTACTTTTATGTAAGTAATCTCGAAGTTGTACTCAATAAGTATTTCCGACATATGTCATTTTCGCGCGTTTAAGTCACTTTGCGTAAATATGTGTTGTAGTCCACAATGTTCCATCTTTAGTTCAAATTTTTGTCCAACAGGGTAGTATCTCCAAACCTTCAAGGCATATACAATGGCTAACAACTCCAAATCATGTGTCACGTAGTTCTTCTCATGCCTTATCAGTTTCCTTGAGATGTAAGTGATCACTCAATTGTCTTGCATCAAGACTCCACCTAAGCCTTCCTTGGATGCGTTAGTACATACCAAGAATTTCACATCCATGTCAGGGACCTTTAGTATCAATTTTTTTGTCAACATCTCCTTAAGACTCCAAAATGATTCCACACATTTCTCGGTCCAAACAAACTTCTTGTTCTTCTTCTGCAATTTCGTGATCAGATTTGCTATCTTCGAAAATCCCTCGATGAACCGTCGATAGTATCCTGCTAAACCCATGAAGCTACGTACTTCTGGTACATTCTTCGGCACAAGACATTCCATAATAGCCTCAACCTTTGCTGGATCCACGATGATACCTTCGCCGGAGATGACATGCCCTAAGTAGTGAATCTTCGATTGATAAAATGAGCATTTGGACAACTTCCCATACAATTTTTGCTCTTTCAGAAACTGTAGTACCAAGCACAAGTTCTTGTCATGCTCCTTCATCATCCAAAAATAAATGAAAATATCGTCAATGAATACTTGGACAAACTTGTCCAAGTACTTGTGCAACACCCTGTTCATGAAAATCATAAATACCCCTGGGGTGTTTGTCAGTCCAAATGGTAAAACAATAAACTTGTAATTCCCAAACCTCTTCTTAAAGGAGGTCTTAGGGACTTCATCCTCCTTAATCCATAACTGGTAGTATCCTAATCGCAAATCGATCTTTGAGAACACTGTCGCGCCCTTCGTCTGATCGAACAGATCATCAATCCTCGAAAACAAATACTAATTCTTGATCATTTCCTTGTTCAATTGATGGTATTCAATCAGAGACTCCATGACTCATCCTTCTTTCATATGAAAATAACAGGTGCACCCCACTGTGACACAGTTGGATGTATCAGTCCCAGGTCCAGCAATTCCTTCAGTTGCATTCTGAACTCCTTTAACTCAGGGGTGGACATATAATAAGGAATTCTAGCTATCGGTTCAGTCCTCGGTTTTAGGTCTATAGTAAACTCCAATTCCCTCTCCGACAACATACCAGGTAACTCCTATGGAAAGACGTTTACAAACTCTCTCACCATCAAAAGGTGTTATAGACCTTCCGCTACTCCCTTCTCATTTAACGCAAGGATCGCATAAATCTTACATCCCTTGCGCATGCTCTTCCATAGCTACAAGGAAGAGATGAACCTCAGGGAAACTCCCTGGATCCGTCCCAAAATCACGTGTCTTTTCCCCTCATCATTGACCAAGCTCAACCATTTCATCTTGCAGTTTAGTATTACCTCATGTGATTCCAACTAGTCCATACCGATCATGACGTCATAAGATCCTAATATGATGACATACAGGTTGGCCCTGGTGACAAACTCTCTGAGGTTAAGGATACATCCCGTAAGCTTTCCTCCAACCTTTTGTTTGGCTCCAGAAGCCATCTCTATGAAGCTAAAATCGTCCTGTTTGACTGCCTTTACCTTAATCCTTTTTAGCGCTGCACTAGAAATGAAACTCTTGGTAGCACTGAGATATATCAAAATACTAAGGGTCTGGTAAGTGGTGGTACCTAACATCTTGATCACAGTTGACTGGTGCTCTGCTTGGCATTTGTTCACTGCTCCATGAATCCGATGGGCCTTGCCCAAATCTCCCACAGTAGTGGGTCCAGCTGATCCATATGCTCTAGTCCTCTCCATTGGGCAGTCACGCTGGTAGTGTGGCTCCCCACAAGCCCAACGCCCCTTCTTTGATCGAGTACTCCTAGTACCCGAAGTAGAAGATGACATCCCACCAGCCTAGAATCATGGTTTGTTCTACTGAACAGGCCTAAACTATTGTTGTTGCGGTTGACACTGCTACTGATGTTGTGGTCCCCGATAAGGTGTCTGTTGCTGAGGCACCAATTGTCGAGGTGTAGTGTAAGTGGATCCCCTCTGGAAGCCATGATATCCTGGTGTATGTCTGGTTGGTGTCTGATGCTGTTGTGCACCAGATGAAACCTGCCTTGCTGGTCTCGCTGGAGTCCTGCTCTGACCCCCACTGATAATATCCTCCTCTTCTATGAGGGGCTTGTAGACAGAATCGTGCAAGGTCTGAGGCATTAGAATCCTAACCTTTGCACGTATTCTTCCATTAAGGCTGAACACGAACCTGTTGACCTTAAGTTTCTCAGTATTAAGATGTGGTGCATACTAAAGCTGCTCCATAAAATGGGCCTTGTACTCGGACACTGTACAACCACCCTGTCGTAAGGCATTGAAATTGTTGAGCTGACGCTCAATGAATTCCTCTGATAGGTACCTCTCTCAAAATCATTCCTCAAATAGTTCCCATGACACATCTTTGACGACCATGTTCAGCTGCGGTAGGAGAATCTTCCACGATAGAAGAGCGCTCCCCTTCAATTGAAAGACCGCCATGCAGACCTTCATGTTGGAGGTATAGTCGCAAAGTGAAAATCACATCGTCATATTCTCCAACCATGCCTTGGTAGCTGCGTCGTCTGGGGCACCAAAGAAATCGAGAAATTTGACCTTCTCGAGTTCACGGTGAATGCTACTAGTACCAACCAGAGCATGCAGTGGACCCTCAGAGCGTGTTCGCATCCTAGACTCATCTCTGTCCAAATGGTTGATCAGTGACTGAGACATCTACTATAATGATCTCATCATTCCAACCACATCACCCACTGCTATCTGCTCCTAACCGAAAACCTTTTCGTGTCCTTGGGGGTTGGACCCCTCAGGCGTGGATGCCACTAGAGGCATCGCGCCTCCTCTCTACCACCCTGTTGTCTTCCTCTGCGGTGTCCTCTAACCATGATTACCTGCATAGATACAAGTCAACTCAATGTGCAACATTATAATAAAATCATAACAAAAATCTCAGTGATCCCAAGTCATGGGTTGAACCCCGCTCTGATACCACATGTGAAGACCCCACCATTACGACTACAAGCGAAGCAAAAGTGAAAAGGATTTATTTTTTTTTTGTTTGAAAGGAAAGATGGCGACAACAATAGTTAACCACATAACTGACGATGAACACAATCATGCAGTCCATGGAACAAACTACTATGACTCCATGCACTGGCACAAGAGTGTTAGGTGAAATGTGCGTAGAACAACAAGGACAAAAATGACTACCCGCCCAATGCAAACATGACCACGCCTACAGGCTAAGGGACAACATCCCCATCCTGACACAATGGCCTAGATGAACATTACTAGAACCTTAAGGAATAGAAATAATGCTTGAAGGCATTCAACCCATCGCCAAAAACAACTTGCGACGCTCGACAACACTCACGCAGAACAAAGCGAATTCAGCCAAGTTATCATTCACCACTACCCCATATGGTGCACCATGATCCCCTCATCAGGAATCATGCCATTCCCAGGTGATAGGCACGTCCATAACCTTGGTGAAACATAATCTATCTGGACTGAGGACTCTAGATAATCCGATGCACCAGGAGCCGAATCCTGACAAGAAGGCTATGCCCAGACCATGAAAAATAGGGAGACAGATGAAAGGAAACTACAATCAAGGAGGAAATCATGCCATTACGTGATTTTGTCAATGAACCAACCATTAATCACATCTAAAATTTGTCAAAACTGACCATCTAATTTAACATCGGTTACTAGTCTAATAGTAAGTCAATTTCAATTAGTCCATAAATCACAATTATAAATTAACATAACATCAACAAGCCTAATTTCAATTAAGTCAATGTACGCCAATCTAATTTAACATTAAAAGCGTATCAATCGAGAAAGTCTAAATCATAGTTGGGTCATCAAAGTATCATCAATTTAATCTTAAATGCAAACATACTTTGGAATGACGTATAAGACATTAACAAATATCACAATATAACATTTAATCAGTATAACTAGTCATTCCACTAAATGATCAGTAAATAAAAGATCAGAGGCTAGGCATTAAAACCTAATAGAATAACACAATGATTTGATTGAAAGAGATATAACATTTAATCACTATAACTATTACAATATTTCCTTCAAAGTGAATCATTTAGTCAAATTATATAACATTGAAAAATAATAGAGTATGCCTTAATTTAGCAAGCTTAATATATACTTTGGTCAATACTCACTAATCTCATTTAACCATTAATCACAATCTAATTGGGCAATTCTAAATTAATCCCAAAATTACAATCTAACTATCAATTAGTGATGTATAACCACATTAGCTATATCAATGTAGAATGCTAATTATAACAATTGTAAACAATTAAATTACATATGTCATCTATCTATAGTAATCGTACCAAAAATAACTAGTTGTCTATTAACATTAAGAAGGAAACTGTTGACCATTAACATCATTGTAGCAATTGACCTGGCAATTAACATGGCGATTATCATAGCAATTAACATGACCAATAACATTGTTGTAGCAAAGTAATGTTTAGCAGTGAGAACGTTGGGTACACTCAATTTGAGGGAGGATAAAAGACAATTCAAAACAGTAAAAGGATCAACTCGTGGGCATAGAACAAATACGTAGTCACAGTTTTAAAGGAAAAATCGTTGTACCACACATCAGCGAAACACAGTATACAATTGATGGCAAATTGTGCCCATTCAACAACAAATGCACTCAAATTTAGGAGCAAATCATTGTGCCACACCTCAACAAACGCAGGCTACAATTTAATGGAAAATTGTGCCCATTCAACAAAAAACTCAATCAAATTAATGAAAAATCGTATCCACTCAACAACAAACGCAGTCAACCAAATACAATACACAATAAGGGGAAAAATGTGGTCATTCCAGAAGCAACACAGTCAACAATTAAGGGAAAATGTGGTCATTCCAGCAGCAACACAATTAATAATTAAAGGGTAAAACGTGGTCATTCCAACAGCAACACAGTCAATAATTAAAGGCAATTTCATTGCACCACCACACCAGAAGGAAATTACATTGTTGTCAATAATAATTAGGCCAAAAGCAGTAGAACTACACCAGAAAGGAATGACATTGCTGTCATTAAAATTTGGCAATTCATTGTACAAATCCCACCAGAAGGAATATATTCATTGTCATTAGTAAAGCGCCAACTCAGCCCAGGTAAGTAGGGCACAACCATTAAGAAGCGATTCTTATTCCTCAGTGAAAAGCAATAGCAGTAAGGAAACTAGTTAAAACTGAGTGATGACTATCATAGGAATTAAAGAAATGAAAACAATGATTATCTTTAAAGGAAGGAGAAACGATTATCTATTAAGAAGTGTAAAATCCATTATCCATCAGGAAATGAAAAACACATATCTATTAAGAAATGAAAAAGATTATCTATTAAGAAATGAAAGAACCATTAACCACAGCTCAATAAAGCACATGCAGACCACAATAAGAGCAATGTAGGGATCCATTGGGAAAATTTGTTGAAATGATCGCAGAGATTCTATCAGCCAAGGCGCTGATAAAATCCAAGGTTAGGCCGTTAAGGAGCGGAGAACAAAACCAGTGCAGAGATAAACCAACAAGGACGCAAAGAGATCCATACACAGAGGTAATTTTTGCTAGAAGGCACAAGACAAACAATCAACCAAGGACAACAAGAGAGGTAGATGACTAACATGAACATCCTTCGCTCATCATCCATGAAAATAAAAGAAGGGCGTTGAGTTCCATAGGTCTACTAACGCTGAAGCAACAACTGTAGATCAAGCTCCTGGCCGACTGCTCAGGCGAGGACTAATGAGCTAGGACGAAAGAAAAAAACAACCGCAATCATCACAAATCAATAAACCATAGGGCGATCAAGACATGTCAGGAATCGAAGGCCATTCGAGTCAATCAAACATTGAGCTAAAGGCTATGGAAAAAAAATCCAGTCATCAACTAGAATTCTAAGACAATCATATTCCTTACCCAATTAAACATGAAGATCTAAAAGCATAAATCATACTAACAATCTACCATGCAAAAATAAAGTGTATCGTTGCCCAATCGCCCGCTCCGAGATGATGTCCCGTGCGTTTCATGGAACTCCCGCTTGTCGATCGATGAGACTTCATCAGTTCCTCCCAACCAATGCTAGTGGTACTCTTCTACCCCCTTAGCCCCCTGAGCCGCAAAACAACCATACACACTATCTAGAGAATCAGCTAGCTCCCATCTCGCTTCGCAAGGCCAACCTACCACTCATCACCGAGCTAGGTATACCAACTCCCACAAGCTAAGTCAGTCAAGTATATATATCTGCAAGGTAACATTACGCAAAACATAAGAGATCGATCTTCCTCCTCCTCCCTCCTTTATATAGATTTTGTAAGTCAATTACTTTCCCAAAATACCTTTTAATTTATTGTTCATTAATTTAATTCATAATAATCCTCCTCGTACATGTGTCTCCCCTCCCCTTCATTTCTCCATAAATTAATTTCATTAGTTAATTAATTACCCCTATTTCCTTCACTCACCTAAAGTCACTCCTAGAATCGCTCCTAGGTGTCCCCATATCCCCTTACAAGTTTTAATGACTTTCCCCCTTATTAATTTACTAGTGGAGTTTAAATTAGAAAGTTCTTAAATGCTAGATACCTTACTATGTTAGACTATCTATTTTTTCCTAGTGTTTTCCCTTTCTTTTTATGTTTCCCTCTTTTTCCTAGTTTCCTAATTATTTTAGATTTCCATCTTTCCCCTTTTATTTAAACTAAAAAAGGTATGTGCATAAACTTACCCTCTTTCCATTTTTCTTTTTAATGAATAATTTTTTTAATTAGCATAATATAGTAAAACAATTATTTCCGCTTTTAAAGTTTTATCCCAAAAGATTTTTATAAATCAATTTAATTTCTTACCCCCTTCTTGTCACAATATTAATGAAGATTATCATTATTATTTATTATATATATATATATATATATATATATATATATATAAAATAAATAGATAAAAATTTACCACTAGTATAATTTAGACCTAGACTTTATTTTCCTAGGCTCGGTGACATTTTATTAGGGGAAAAGTTTTAAATCTTCCTTAACACATTATTCATCATAAAGCCATCTAGGTTTATCCAATTATTAAATAACAACGTGATGTTGCCTTTAGGACGCACTACATGCTCCAAGGGTGCCACTCGCCTCTTTATGTTTCTCTTGCGCGACGTGCCCTTCAGGACGCACTACGTGCTCCAAGGGTTCCACTCGCCCCTTTCCATTTTTTTTTCGCGATGTGCCCTTCAGGACACACCACGTGCTCCAAGGGTGCCACTCGCCTCTTTCCATTTTTCTTGCGCGATGTTCCCTTTAGTAATCACCACGTGCTCCAAGGGTGCCACTCGCCTCTTGACTGACCTCGTAGACATAAAAAAACCCTGGATTCAATACTCCGCTAGGTGATCTTTTGGGAGACTAAGGGCCTTTAAGGAATAAGGCCCCTGCCTTACTGTGCGCCCCTTAGAATCATTGTGAGCACTGTCACAGTCGGCCCCCACGACATTGTGAGTCTCCTCGAACTAGGTAATCGTTAACCTACAGTTCGATCCACGACATGAGTGCTAGTAGGCTGTGGCAGGGTTGTTGTCCACACCTCTTCCTCAACATATCTAGTAGTCGTGCGTGATGCCTCTACTCCACATGTGAGTTTGGTCGGCAAGCTATCGTCAGCCTACATCATCAAAATATATCCATAATCATATCATCTAATCAGATGCACTAATATCACATATAAAACAATCAAACGCTAATAGTTCACTCCCCGACTCGATGCCTCTGCATCCTCGAGGTCCTAAATCCTACACACTCAGTAAAACCGAGTCAATAGTACCTATCTATGTCAAAGAAGAAAAACAACATGTCATCAACCCAGAATGCCTCATAATCCAAATAAAATGTTTAATAGTATAATAATCCAGATCACTTGTGAGAAAGTGTCCTCAAAGAATAAGTTCGCTCAATGTGCACAAGAGCGGGATGTTACATATAAGAGAAACATGGTGCAATGAGACCAATTACATAAGCTTGGTCTTAATAATCCTCTGAAAGTCTTGGAAGGACGCCAGTAATGGTTGAATGAAGCAATAGATTTTTGTAACAAGGGTGTTTCAATGACTGGGCAGTCCTCTCGACCACAAAGACTCGAAATCTAGACACATATAGATGGTTAGAATACAAGGAGACACTCTTCCAGGAAGTAGCATAGGTTGGTGAAAATCTGGTTCAAATGAAAGAGAAATCCTTCTTATATGACAAATTAATTGAGAATAAGTTAGATGGCATGAATTGAAAGTTTGACAAGTAACCGTCCGACAAATATGATTCAATTTGAGCATTGAGGAAGGATTTCCGCAAGTAGCTTGAAATCCAGAGGCAAATTGTAGTATAGCGGATGCAATTGAGATCCAGACGCAAATTGTAGTATAGCGGATGCAATTGAAATCTCAGTGCATGTTCTATCTCACTCAATGGAGTGTAGTCATTTTGACAACCATAAAAGAATGAGGCGGCAATAAACCTTTTTCAACATGTCCCCTCGACCAGTTATGTCAATATTATGTTTGTTGCTTTAATTTTTTCAGAATGGGATGCCATGGATGTGTTTACTCCTTCAAACATTTGATGATACAAAAATCTTTTAAACTTTTGATGATACAAAAATCTTTTACTAGCTAAAAAATCTCATTTGATTCATGATTTACAATAAGTTCATAATTATGCAACAATAGGGGTTTTTCAGCACAAAACCAAAATCTGAGAGAACTTGTAGCAGATTCTAAATAAGCACAAACACACAAAATAATACTGACACTTAAACATTAAAGCATATACTCTCTAAAAAAAATTTGACTAAATTCTGAATCGAAATTATAAGAAATTTAACTTATTCCAAACTTAGCCTTTAAGAAATTTATTGTAAGTTGGATACTAGTATGCAAATCATCCAAACTTACTTTGAAAGTGAAGAAGAAATATGGAGGAAATTCAGACCCGTTGTGTGTGCGCATCTCTTCTAACAGTAAGAAGTTAAACATTAAAGAATATACTCTCTAAAAATAATAACTAAATTATGAATCGGAATTAGAAGAAATTGAACTTATTGCAAACCTAGCCTTTAAGAAATTGATTGTAAGTTGGATACTAGTCTGCAAATCATCCAAACTTACCTTGAGAGTATCCAAACTTACTTTGAGAGAGAAGGAGAAATCTGGAGGAAATTCCGACCTGTTGTGTGTGCGCATCTCTTCTAACTGTAAGAATGATTTAAGATTCATGATGTTTGTTTTCCGGGTTTCCCACTATGGAAACTCAAATATTTCAAGAAAATGTAACCTAGCCTTTAAGAAATTGATTGTAAGTTGGATACTAGTCTGCAAATCATCCAAACTTACCTTGAGAGCATCCAAACTTACTTTGAGAGAGAAGGAGAAATCTGGAGGAAATTCCGACCTGTTGTGTGTGCGCATCTCTTCTAACTGTAAGAATGATTTAAGATTCATGATGTTTGTTTTCCGGGTTTCCCACTATGGAAACTCAAATATTTCAAGAAAATGTACCAGGATTTTAAGATAAAGAATCTTGATGGACCTTCAAGATGGCCCCTCCCGATTTTCCTTCTCCAAAACAATAAAGAGAATTATGGAGCAGGGTTACCCTCCATGCTTAGACTGGTTTAAATCTCCCGAGTTTGTGGCCTCCGTCTTGATAGGTAAAAAGATGGAACTGGGGTGTCCGTTTTGTAACCATCGTTTTGACGTCTACATGCACTCGTTATATGAGAGATAAATATTGTGTAACATGTGGAGTCTGTGAGAGAGTGCATGCATGCTAAGTGGAAGATGCATTAGCATTTGACCACAAATTAGGGTTGTCTATGCATTAATTCACCGCTTAGACTTGTAGGCATTAGAAGCATTTGTTTTTCAACATATGATTAATTTTCCATTAAATCTATTTCACCCACTCAAAGCATGGTATGCTCCATACAATTTTTTAAAATCTTATGTAAAATAATCACTGAAATTTCACAACAATCTCAATATACCCATTTTAGAACTCTTAATAATTCATCTGTTTTCAAAATATAGCTATGATAAATTTTTATTGTTCTTGATTCCACTAAACTTTAGCTTTGGTCTTCATTATTGCAATATGTTGTCCTTTTGAGTCTATAATATTATATTTTCATAGTCAACTGTGTAAGTAATCTCATGTTGCAATTATGATTTAAATGTAGTTATTTTAATACTTAGATCTGTTAGAAACGATATACAAAATCACTAGCATCAATTTCTGTTAAAGTATCATAATTTTAGTAGTCAATGTAAGAGATTGAAAAATATTAGGGTTAGTCGTTATTGTTTTCTACATCCCTTGTTACTCAATTATGTTCTACTTTATTTGAAGTATATGATTTTTATTTTTGTTGCATATCTTCTGATGTTTTTAGGAAGCCATGGGAAAGGATACTTTGGAGCGGGCCATAGAACCAAACCTTAATCTCAAATGATACCTCACTAATGCCTATTTGCATCTTATATTTAAGACTGAAGAGAATGATGATAATGAAATGGGAGAATAGAGAGATGATTATAGTTTGGTACTAACAAGCGTCATTCAAAACTGAACACCCCTGGAGCTAGTGAAAACAGTTACCTTGCCTCACCAGAGTATGAAGTGGAGACCTATAACTACCAAGTCTAATATGCTTCTATAGTTAATTCTTCGGAGAGGGCGCTTAGAATATTTCTAGATCATTGAAAGGAGAATTTACTGGGATCGTTGAATTTGTAGGAGCTGAGAGGGAATAGAATGCTCAGCCTGCATTCATTACATTTGCTGGTGTATAGTACAAACTACTTTATTATAATACATGATATTTTTTGAACAAGTTTAAGAAGAAATGGGCATTGTAAGATAAATTTGTAGTTATTCACTTGAAGAGAAAAAGAAATCACATACATTTATTGGCATATAGGTGAGCATGTCTCTTATGAGCCTTGTTTTCTTTGTTGGCATGAATTGTTCAAACAGCAGGAAAGACTAATTACATGATATAACAAAAAAATCATCTAATGGTCAGCTTCACAATTGTCACATTGAATACAACTTCCACAGTAAAAGTAATTTATGTTGGAGAGCTTTCAACACTTTCAAAATGTGTGGAAGGTAAAATGGGTTGCATGTGTTGTAATCTATTTTGAACAGGGTTTAACTGACTTCATTCATTCGGTGATTTGTTTGGGAAAACACTAAATTATAAAAAATCTCCAGCAATGGCAATTAAATTTGCTAATTCGTTGTGTTTAATTGCCACCAAATTTTGCAATTTTAAGTGCCATGAATCTAATTCATAACACAAAGATCTAGTCAAAGAAAAATAGGTTTTGTTTCACAGTTGTTCTCTACGTCAAAGGCTCCTTCCTGGTTCTCAATTTCCTCTAGGAAGCCCGCAGGGATCAGCGAAGCGACGTGTCCTTGGCCCCCAGATTTTAAACTCTTCCACTACTAGATCATTTTCAAGGACACAAAATCGATGGACATGCTCGCATAAATACTCCAATTCGCATAAATACTCCAATTATCGCATCAGTACATATGCTTTCATAAGGAACTTTCTCTTTGTTTTCTCTTTCAAACAAACTGCTCTTCTCTATTGGCAGGGACTTGCTGCCCTTCCAGCCGGTCTTGTTCTTTCTACACTGCTCATGCTAATAGTATGCTTATTTTCATAATATTATTCTCATAAACATGGTATTCTTCATACTATGTTTACCTTTATATGATTTTTTTTAGGTTACCTTTTTACTTTTATATGATTTTTTTTAATGGATATATAGATTATTTTAAATTTATTTATTTATAAATAAAATATTTATTTATATATATTAAAATCACTGTCAAGCCATATATCAAATTGGTATATGAGAATTCTTTGTTTGTGGGACAAGAGATTTTTTCCAAAAAAATATATAAATGTTGAAGTATATTAAGGTGTACATTCCCTACTCCCTTTAGATTTGGACTTATAACATCCAAACTTTTAAAATATTTTACATAAAAGTTCTTTTACTTTTACTTTCATTTTTTATATATAAAAAGTGGATATTGAAATATTTAAATTGGATATTCTGATTGTCTTCCCTACATCAATAAATAAGATTTTCAACATTAACTTTTTTGCATGCATTTATCATTATTATTAAATAGAATTATCAAATTACTACTTGCGTTTTTCAAGTGCCTCTCCTTATTAACTCTTTCACGTTCACTTTTTATCAAATTACTGTATATTATGTCCGGGTTATCAAATACCCCCTCTACTTCCTCTGGCCACATTTTCCTCTAACTTGATAGGGAGCAGAGTGGGGAAGGGTTTTCCTCTACCCTGACAGGTATTTCCATACAAGGATAATTCATGGTAATAAGCAGACATAAGAGGGAGAGATTATATCAATTCCACAGAGGTGAAACCTTTTTTATCCGAATATGTGCTCCTGGTTGGATATGTGGAATTTACAGGAATGTCTGAAAGAGTGTGTATTTGCTGCTCTTTCAGGGAACCTGTATGTGCTCAATAAATAAGGAGTAAGGAGTTATGAAGTATGATTCTCAGAAAAATGTTTGGATTTCTGTGATTCCTTTTCTACAATGTTTGAACTTAAGTTGTGCGACGGAGTGGTGATACCGAATTATTCGCGTGTAAAGTAGATCTCATGTATGTTTCAACTGTCAACTGCACAGTGGATTGCACTTAAATGTTGAGAAACTTTACAAGTTATGTTGTACGCACTGCAACCGAGATCTGAATAATCTCTTGTTCTGTTGTTGTTTGATGCTCCTCCCTTCGCTTCTTAATGGCCAGATCGTTTTGTATTTTATTAATTTATTTATTAATGAAGTTTGAAATTATTATATTAAATTAAGTAATTATATTTTTGATTTCTTGCGTGTTTATTTCAAAATCAATACTATTTAATTATTAATATTGAAATATTTTATTTGTTATTAATATGTTTTTTATATTTTATGTATTGTAGAATATTAAATATTTTTTTTCTTATTAATATTTTTTTCTTATTACAGGTTAATTTACACATCTTGTTATACTTGGATGTAGAAAGTACATATTCATGGAATAATATTTTTTGTTTTCAATTACTCTTTTTTTTTCTATATACACTCTTTCATCATATATAAAATTTATATAATTTTTTTTTTTTTTATTTCAATTACTTTTATTCTCTTTTAATTTTTCTTTATATAAAATTGATATGTAATTACTTTATTTAAAATAAATATTAAAATATTTTATTTACAATATAATTAAAATATTATATTAAAAATTTAATACGATAAATTTTCAATAAAACTGAAATGGAAATTTTATTTTTTCCAATTTCATATTTTGTTCCAATTATTAAAAGGTCAAACTCCTGGTTCTCATTTTTTAAAATGTGAATTCAATATTCCAAACAAAATTTGTAGAAAATAGGTGTGTCCATATCCCTTGTAAGTTGTAATGTAATTAAGGGGAGTTATGGAAAAATTAATAATGTTAGTTTCAGCTTGGCAAAATTATAAGGAAATAAACAATTACTACCTAATATAATGGCTTAGTATGGATTAACCCTACTTACTAATACAAGTTTGGAGGTCGTCATGATTCAAAAGAAAACCTTGATTTTACTATTTTATATGCACATGATTCAAATTAAACAACCATGTAACTTTAACAAGATTAGGTTTCATGTGTGGCCATTTTAGACTTGAGGTAAGTTTGTATGGCCTATTTAGAGTTAATGTAATTTGCATAGGCTATTTAAACATAATCTGATTACATCTTACCAACTTACCTTTAACTGAATTTATTTGGTAATTTAAACATAATTTAATTACACCTTATTAATTTAAGGTGACCTTTAAATTTCTTTGGTAATATTGAGTTTAGAAGATTTAATTTGGAGCATGGATGAATGCACCTATATGCATAAATTTTAGTTGAAATTTTGAATTTGGAAAAGCCTGTTTTTTCTTTTCCTATATTTATAGTTATAGAATTATGTAAGATAAAAAAGAAATTTAACATAAAAATGAAATAATTAATTTAGAAGGTATTGTTATTTCTTTCCTATATTTATATATATGAAATAATACAAGATTAAAAGTAAATCGATCTTAAAAATATAATGAAATGGTTTTCATCAATGTGAAATGAGGTTATCATATGAGAAGTTTCTTAGACTTAAAGTGAGGTTATCATAATGAGTCTGTCATATGAGAAGTTTCTCACACTTAAACTATATTTATTGAGAGGATAAGGATCACATAAGTACATAAAGTATAGAATTATAATCCAATACAATACTTCCATGTTTGGATAAGAGTGTTTTTGCTTCAACAAATTTATAGTTATTGATCGATGCAAGAAAACAAAGTAATGTTAAATTATTTTTTTCCATGGGAGTATAGTTGTTGATACGATAAGGGTGGCACAAGTATACAAAATATAGTATTAAAATGAATATTCCAATGCGACGTAACCATATATGAATATAGTCTGTGGATGGGGTGTTAATGTCGCCCAGGTGTCTACCGGAACGTAAAAGTGACTGCCAGCATGGCGTCATCCACGTGACAGGCGCGTGCCATCCCCTCCCTCCACCACCATGCATTTAAAACTATGTCATTTCAACCAGGGCGCCATTAATCCTAGTGCGCCTTGCTCTAGCTATCTATCCCCTCGATGGCTCAGTTCTATGAACCAGACTTTAATTTGCTCGTGTGTGTCTTCTTCCTTCATATATTTTTGCACTATGAACTTCACCAAGTGCACTCGCAGTTTCATACTCTCTCGGTCAAGTGCTCCTGTGGACTGCACTGCCCCCTACTACTCGTTTGCTACTTCTTCTTCATTCCTATGCCTGATTGTCTTCACCGCGCCTTAGACATGCAGATACAAAGGGGGAAATCTAGGCGAGGTTCATCTTGGCAACCCAGTTGACCGAGCTTGGAAGTCCGTACCCCACCTGTGCCCTCTCACAATTCATCACCCTCTTCACCCTCCTCACCTTCCTCTTCATCGCAGTTTTTCCATAGCCTCAATAACATTCTTTCCCTCTCCTTGCCTTATGCATGCAAGATGGAATGGTTTGATCTCCTCGGAAACTACATGGTTTTCAACCAAGGGCCAATCTCAGCATTAGCCTCCACCTCACAACCAGGTCTACTCGTTCCTCCCAATTCACCTACAATTTCTCTAGTCCATTCGCCCCCATCCCAACCTTACTGCACCCAGACACAGAGTGAAGGATTTGGCACCAGTCATAGAAAACATCAAGAGCCGCCTCACTCTTGTGCAGATTGTGCATCCTTCTCAAAATTACAAGAAGGCCTTGCAATTCTGCAAAGTCTGGTCTTCGAAATACGATAGGGTGTGGATGATATGCGCTTTCGATTGGATATATTCGACGGGAAGGTAACATAGTTCCTACAAATGATCTCAGCATTACAAAGAGTGTGCCACCCCACATAGGGACGACTAACTGCAACAGAGAATGAACAACTGATTAAGGCACCAACTGCGCACAGGATTTAGGAGGACGAAGCAACACCGATCGAGGAGGAAGCAACATCGGTCATGGCTCCAACGCTCAACGCAACCCCCCTGAATGTGTGTCCACATTACAATCCTACCACCTGAGCTTCACAGGGGTCTCATTGCTCGGTTAACTAGATGTTTATCTTTTATTATGCCACATGTTGACTACAGTTATATTTTGTTTGTTTTACTTATGTCAGTATTAGACGATAGGTCAATTCGGTTTCCCCCTGAGGGTCATGTAATTTTTTATGCTAGCCAATGTATTATAGATGTATTATGACTAGTAGTTTAAGACTTTGATTCACGACCTTTTAAGCTGGCTGAATTGGTTTCCCCTCGGGGAAATTCAATTATTACAGGCAAGTTTAAAATGTTGATACTCTAATTTTTTACCTTGGAAGGCTTCTTATAAAATCTTACTTAAAAAAAAAAAAACATATATCAATATATCAATTTGACATAGCACAACAAAGATGAATTTCATAATGCAACATAATCATAGAGGAGCATAACCCAACCCTTTCTCAATGTCATAATGTGATATAACCATTGAGGAACATATAACATTTCCTTATAACACGACCAAGATAAATATTGTAGTGCCTCACAACCAATTACAAACACCTCATTGGAACATAAAACTTATAGAATGTCACAAGTCCAATGTAACACTTAAGAAATTTCATAATCCAACATAAGCCTTGATGAACATCGCAATGAGACAAAACCCTTAAGATATGTCACAATTGAATGAAAAGAAACCATAATCCCTTGAAAAATGTCACAATCCAACATAACCATCTACAAATGTCACACTTCAACATAACCCTTGACAAAAGTCACAATCTAACATAACCCTTGACGAATGAATTGAAATGTGAAACAATCCATCATAACCCTTAATGAAATTTTCAATGTGAAAAACATAATCAAATGTTGTAATATCGCAAACATGACACAACATTGCAATGTGAATAATAAAACCTAATATTGCAAATCCAACAAAACCCTTAACATTGCAATGTCACAATCCAAAATAACCCTTAACATCACATTATCAAAATCTAACAGAACACTTGATAATGTAATCCAACATAACACTTAATGATACAATCCAATATAACACTTGATATTAGAATATAACATAACCCTTGACATCACAATCTAACATAACCCTTGATGTCATAACAGAACATACCCATTTACGTCACAATCCAACATAACCCTTAACATCGTAATCCAACATAACCCTTGACATTGTAATGTCACAATCCAACATAACCCTTGACATCGCAATGTTGCAATCTAACATAACCCTTGACATCGTAATCCAACATAACCCTTGACATCGCAATGTTGCAATCTAACATAACCCTTGACATCGTAATCCAACATAACACTTAACAAACATAACACTATGAAAGACATAACCCAATGTCACAATGCTACAAACATAAGTCAACCTAGTAATGTGATCAATAAGAATCAGACATCACAATCTAGCATATGCCTTGAAAAATGTCACAATCTCGAAAAAATCAGCCATAATAAACCATAGTCGACCATGTCCATAGTGAACCATGGCAAACTAACAACCATGGTTTACATAAGTCAACCATAATAAACATTGCTACATGAAATAACCATTAAAGAACATCATAATATAACTTTACCCTTTAGGACTTCATCACATTGCAACATAACCATTAGTAACAAAAAAAATTGACATACGTCAACTAACATAAGTGTTGCAATGTTGCATAAACATTGAGTAACACAACCCTTAAAAAACAATACAATTCAACATAAGTCAACCAAGATAAATGTCGCAATGCAACATAGCCATTTAGGGACATCACAAGTGTAACATAATCCTTGAAGAATGTCATTATTTGACATTTAACCATTAAGGAACATAGAAATTTGATATAAGTTGACCAAGATAAATATTGCGATGCATCATGATCATTCAAGAATATTACATTGAAACATAACCGCTAACGAATGTTGCAAGGTGACATAACCCTTAGTTGATGTAGCAATGTGATGTAACCATTGAGGAATGAATCAATTTGACATAGCACAATGAAGATAAACATAAGAATGTGGCATAATCATTAGGTCATATCACAAACCAACATAGCCCTTGAGGAATGCCTCAATGTGGCATAACCCTTGATGGATGTCACATTTCGAAATATCCATTAAGAACATAGGAATTCAACATAATCCAACCATGATGAACATCACATTGTGACATTACCATAGTAAACCATGGTTAAACATAATCAACATGGTCAACCATGACTAACCATGTCTATCCATGGTTCTTTGAGGTCAATCAAATTTAATAAAAGTTGACAATGGTCTTCCACATAGTCAACGAGGTTTGAACTATGGTCAAGATCAACCATGGTTGAACCATGGTAAAGGTCAACCATAGTGAACCATAGTGAGGGTCAACTATTGTCAACAATAATTAAGAATGGCCAAGGTTAACGACAATCAACTATGATGAACCATGGTCACCATAGTCAATCATAGTAAACCATGGTCATGGTCATGCTTAGCTTCAACCATGGTCAACCATAGTCAACCATTCTAAATTGATGTCAACTAAGGTAAACGAAACTTAACCATGGCCAATTGTGGTGTACCATGTTCAACCATAGATAACCATGGTCAACCAAAGGTAATAATTTTTTTAAATGCTGTGTGGACACTATATTAAGTACTAAAAGAATTATAAATCCCCCTCATACTAAAATCATAAAAGCACTTATGAACCCAATAAAGATTCTTTTACTTTCACTTTTTATATATATATATATATAAAAGATGGATATTGAAATATTTTAGTTGGATATTCTGATTTTCTTCCCTACATCAATAAATAAGATTTTCAACATTAACTTTTTTGAATGCATTTATCATTATTATTTAAATAAGATTTTAAACATTAACTTTTTTGAGTGCATTTATCATTATTATTTAATAGAGTTATCAAATTACTACTTGCGTTTTTCAAATGCCTCTCCTTATTAACTCTTTCACGTTCACTTTTTATCAAATTACTGTATATTATGTCCGGGTTATCAAATACGCCCTCTACTTCCTCGGCCACATTTTCCTCTAACTTGATAGGGAGCAGAGTGGGGAAGGGTTTTCCTCTACCCTGACAGGTATTTCCATACAAGGATAATTCATGGTAATAAGCAGACATAAGAGGGAGAGATTATATCAATTCCACAGAGGTGAAACCTTTTTTATCCCAATATGTGCTCTGGTTGGATATGTAGACTTTACAGGAATTTTTGAAAGAGTGTGTATTTGCTGCTCTTTCAGGGAACCTGTATGTGCTCAATAAATAAGGAGTAAGGAGTTATGAAGTATGATGCTCAGAAAAATGTTTGGATTTCTGTGATTCCTTTTCTACAATGTTTGAACTTAAGTTGTGCGACGGAGTGGTGATACCGAATTATTCGCGTGTAAAGTAGATCTCATGTATCTTTCAACTGTCAACTGCACAGTGGATTGCACTTAAATGTTGAGAAACTTTACAAGTTATGTTGTACGCACTGCAACCGAGATCTGAATATTCTCTTGTTCTGTTGTTGCTTGATGCTCCTCCCTTTGCTTCTTAATGGCCAGATAGGCCAGATCGTTTTGTATTTTATTAATTTACTTATTAATGAAGTTTGAAATTATTATATTAAATTAAGTAATTATATTTCAGATTTCTTGTGATTTGTGTTTATTTCAAAATTAGTTATATTAAATGATTAATATTCAAATATTTTATTTGTTATTAATATTTTTTTTGATATTTTATATATTTTAGAATATTTTATTTAATAAATATTGAAATATTTTTTTTCTTAATAATATTTTATTATCATTATCACATGTTAATTTACACATTTTGTTAAGCACATATTAATGGAATAATATTTTTTTGTTTTCAATTACTTTTATTTTCTTTCATTTTTTATTTCAATATACATTCTTTCTCTATATATAAAGTTTATATAAAATTAATATTTTTTTACTTTCAATTACTTTTATTCTCTTTCAATCTTTTTTTATATATAAAATTGATATATAATTACTTTATTTATTTATAATATAATTGATATAAAATTAATATTTTTTTTACTTTCAATTATTTTTATTCTCTTTCAATCTTTCTTTATATAAAATTGATATATAATTACTTTATTTAAAATAAATATTAAAATATTTTATTTACAAAATAATTAAAATATTATTTTAAAAATTTAATACAATAAATTTTAATTAAAATTGAAATGGAAATCTTTTTGCCAACTTCATATTTTGTTCCAATTATTAAAAGGTCAAACTCCTCCTTGTTCTCATTTCAATATTCCAAACAAAATTTGAAGAAAATAGGTCTGTCCATATCCCTTGTAAGTTGTAATGTAATTAGGGGGAGTTATGGAAAAATTAATAATGTTAGTTTCAGCTTGGCAAAATTATAAAGAAATAAACAATTACTGCCTAATATAATTACTAAGTAAGGATTAACCCTACTTACTAACACAAGTTTGGAGTTCGTCTCGCTCCGTTTGCTTGTTAGTTAAATTTTTTTTGGTTTATAAATTTTGAGACTTTATATAAATTTGAGGTGTGCAATTTTTTATTTTTTTTTAATTATAATCCATTCCACTACTGTATAGGTCATTTACATAATAGGATTTTGACTTCACTACTTCTCTTTTTCTAAAATTATGACAAATTTCTCAATGTAAAAGAAAACCTTGATCTTACTATTTTGTATGAACATGATTCAAATTCAGCAACCATGTAACTTTGACAAGATTGGGCTTCATGTGTGGCTCTTTTAGACTTGAGGTAAGTTTGTATGGCCTATTTAGAGTTAATATAATTTGCATAGGCTATTTAAACATAATTTGATTACACCCTAGTGACCTTTAAATGAATTTATTTGGTAATTTAAACATAATTTGATTACACCCTATTAATTTAAGGTGACCTTTAACTGAATTTCTTTGGTAATATTGAGTTTAGAAGATTTAATTTGGAGTATGGATGAATGAACCTATATGCCTAAATTTTAGTTGGAATGTTGAATTTGGAGAAGTGTGTTCTTTCTTTACCTATATTTATAGTTATAGAATTATGTAAGATAAAAAAGAAATTTAACATAAAAATGAAATGATTAATTTAGAAGGTATTGTTATTTCTTTCCTATATTTATATGTATGAAATAATGAAAGATTAAAACTAAATCCATCTTAAAAATATAATGAAATGGTTTTCATCAATGTGAAATGAGGTTATCATAAGAGAAGTTTCTCACACTTAAACTATTTTTATCGAGAGGATAAGGGTCACACAAGTACATGAAGTATAAAATTATAATCTAATACAATACTTCCATGTTTGGATAAGAGTGTTTTTGCTTCAATTAATTTATAGTTATTGACCGATGCAAGAAAACAAAGTGATGTTAAATTATTATTTTCCATGGGAGTATAGTTGTTGATACGATAAGGGTGGCACAAGTTGTTGATTAAGGTTGGTTGTCATTGATGTCAACCCTTGAAGAAAGCCCCGCAACACAAAGGTTTGGGTAATGGACCCAAGATTGCTTGATGTAAAGATGACTCATTATTGTCTTTTCATGGTTTATAAGAAGTAAAGGTGGATGAACTCCAAAGTGGTCCCCTTATGGTGAAATCCCTCACGGGAAAATGCTTTGTGGAGTAAGAGAACCCATGCTTAATTGTGGAACAATGAGATGAAGGACAATGAATTTGTCAGGTAAACTATCCTAGATGGATAGTGCTTGTCATTCCATTTCGAGTGGTATGTGGAACGTCACATAAATCCTCACGGTTAGAGAGTTATGGCCATGACAACTTGGAGACCCTAGGTTTGGGTAATGGACCCAAGTTTGTTTGATGGATAATGGTATGATTTATGATATATTTTTAGATAATACTATTCTATATGGATAGTACATGTCATTCCATTTCTGGTGGTATGTGGAACGCCACATAACTCCTAACGGTTTGAGAGTTATGACCTTACGAAGTTGGAGGACCCTCATATGTCATCTAGAAGCCCCAAAAGATCAAAGTAGTCAAAGTGGTTTAAGAGATTTTAAAAGGTAAATAACAAAGTGAAGTAATGAGTGTATTATAATTCAAAGTGATTACAAAATAAATTATTTCAATAATAAATTTAATGGATAAATTAGAAGTGAGTTAACCCTGAAATAAGGAAAGTGGGACCAAGTGACCTAGAAGATGTTTTTAAAGAAGCTACTCGGAGAGTATAAATAAGAGGCAAGGCTCTCTCATTTTAATCACACTTGAGCATATTGAATATCTAGAGGTGTATGAGGTAACCAAGGATATCTAAGTTGAAACTCTGAGGGAAGGTGAAGAAAAGAAGTCTGAAATACAAGGAAGGATAAATTATTTTTATGGTGTTTTCTAAGGTATGTTGTTTATAGGTCATCTCACCATTTTCTCTATAATTTTGTTTCTATAATGATTAAGATCGTCAAATTTCTATGACATTGCTAAAACATATCCAAGTAGCTGTGGTAAAAAAATCAACTTGTGGTTCATTGTATTTTTGGAGTTACACTCCATGGAAAATAGGGTTTGTGGCTAGTCCTGAAACTAGTCAAAAACATGTCTTTCGGGTAAAAAAATCATAACTTATTCATAACATATCCAAATTTAGTGAAACGAAATGTGTTGGTTAGGGTACGGTCTGTAGTATGTTGTGTAACAGTTTCATATCAATTCAACAAATATTTAGTGCGGGGAACGCTCTACAAGGTCACTCTCTAGAATAAGAAAGAATTCAACAAGGTGTGTCATTTTTGCTATAAATTCTTTTATGAGAGGTTCCAGGTAGTGACACCTAGACGAATTGCATAAAACACATTGAAGAAAATTGTATATCAGTTTTAGATCTTTATACATTACAGGTACAAAGTTATGATTACTTCAAGTTAGGTTTGTTGACTAATCCAAAACTAGGCATGTGAGACTAAAGAAAAGTTTAATGAAAATGCTAGTCTCTTGTTGTTGAAGTTAAGGAAGGTTTACAGGAATGTGATCATATACCCCAGGTCTATTACAGAGCTACAAATCAGATTTGGATGATAAAATTGATGAGGGATTTTGGTTGAGGTACATGTTGAGTACATGGTTGAGACAAGTAGTTGATGAGTTAGCACATACATGAGGTGTATAGTTGATGACGTTGGTACATATTGATGAGTCATAGTTGATGAGTAGTTGACACATGATTGGTGCATACTTGGTACATGGTTGGATGCACTTGTTTATGGTACAAGTTGATTACAAGTTATTTGGTATAGGTTGGTGCATGGTTGATGCACTTGTTTATGGTACAGGTTCATTACAGGTTGAGGTACAGGTTGATGCATGGTTGATGCATGGTTCATATTTATTGGTACAGTTTTATAACAATATATCTCACTGTGACAAGTTGAGAGTGGTTCTATGATTCTACTTCTACTTCAGGGTAGTAGGACGGGGCAATGACGGGTGGTTGTAGCCACCTTCTGGTTGTAGTCGAAGGACATAGGGGGTTGTATCCTCCTTCTGGTTGTAGACAAAGAATTGGGGAGTTTTTAGCTTCCCTTAGGTTGTATCCTGAGAAACTAGGGGGTTGGATCCTCCTTCCAGTTGCAACTGGAAAACAAAGGAAGTTGGTGCTTCCAATGAATGTAATTCTTCAAGACATATAAGAAAAAAAATTATGTGGTTTTCTCTTGATTTGGGTTTTGACGTAAAATACTGGTGTACTGTGTATGTGTATGTTTTTTCATTTGTTCATTTCCTATTTGCTCTACAGTTATTGGATGATAATGATTCATTTATATAACACTTGTATTATATGGTTAAAAAGGATTAAATTTCTCTATTACTGATTCACTCGCCCCTCTCAGTAATCCAACAATTGGTATCAAAGCAAGTTCCTTCAAAAATCAATTTAACCATTGAAAGGTAGATCATGGTGCGTACCAACTCATATAAAAATGGAATACCACAATTTGATGGACATAAGTATGCTTTTTGGAGCATGAGGATGAGCACATAGATATAGGTACAGGGATTTCAAGTTTGACAATCAATTGTAGATGGATACACAGCATCAACAGTGCCACCAACAAATGACAAAGCAGTAAAACTTGGTGAGAATAATTCCAAAGCCACAAATGGAATTTTGAATGGTCTTAGTGATACCGTATTCACCACAGTTGCACATTGTAAATATCCTAAAGAGATTTGGGACAAGCTTCAAAATATTTATGAAGGAGATACAAAATTCAAAGAAGCAAAGCTTCAAACTTATAGAGGTGAGTTCGAACAACTAAAAATGAAGGAATATGAAGATATCACAGCCTACTTCTTACGAGTCGATGAAATAGTGAATGCAATCATAGGATTGGGAGAAGAAATTGAAGAATCTATAATTGTTCAAAAGATACTAAAATCTCTTCCTATGAGATTCAACCCTATGATATCAACACTAGAAGAAAGATTAGATCTGGACTCAATAAAAATGGATGAACAACATGGAATATTCACAGCATATGAAATGAGAACTGAGAAGGAAAATCCAAATGTAAAAGAAGCATATCCTTCAAGGCATCCAAAATATCAAAGAAAAATAAAAAGGAACAAGAAGAATATAGCAACAACAGTGATGCTTCGGAAGATGATGAAGAAGTGGCCAACTTCGTCAAAAGACTGAACAAGGGAACCAATGGTAGGTATAGAGGTAAGCTCCCTTTAATTTGTTTTAATTGTGATGCTATTGGTCATTTTGCTAACAAATGTTCGCATAAGAAAAACAGAAATGATGAAGATTACTCAAAAGGAAAATACTCATATAAAGGTAAAAGAACTACAAAGAAAGTTTTCAAGAAAATCTTATTCACCAAAGAAGATATCTCATCATTAGATGAAGATGAAGTCAGTGACAATGATACAGGAAGAGTTCTATTCATGGCAGTAAAATACTCTGACAAAGAAGACTCCGAAGAAGAATATGAAGAAGCCGAAGAAGAATGTGAAGAAGTCGAAGAAGAAATTGAAGAGGCAGAAGTTGACTATCGAGAATAATTAATGTGTTCCATAGAAGTTATCAGAAGAGAAAAGAAGAAAAACAAGAAACTACAAGCATAACTAGACAAGAAAAATGACACTCGATAACTAGAACAAATGATCACAAAATTGAAAGTTCAAATAGAAGAAGATAAAAGAATTGAAGAAGCACTCAAAGAACAAGTAGAAGAAAAGGACAAGATCATTGTAAACTTGGAAGCATAGGTTGTCACACTATAAAAGGATATTCAATAGAAAAATATGCAGAATAGCTCAAAAGTTCTAGATGACATTATCAACAGTCAAAAATCTCATCTTAAGAAGTCCGGACTTGGATACAATCAAACAGAAAAGGGATCAAGCTCCAAAACAACAGAGCAAGAAACAAATCCAAAGAGTTATGCAGAAACAATCAAAGAGGATAGGAATATATACAAGGAAGATTACAGGGACACTCCTCCACCAAGAAGATTCAGATTTCAGAATCAACAATAGACAAATAGACCTCAAGAATAAGAAGGATTCATAAGAACACCTCCTTTCAGAAGATCTTCAAATCCTAGGGATCAAACTATGTTTTTTGGTTTATGTTATGCATGTAATAAATTTGGACATAAAGTTGTGAATTGCAGAGCTAACAACAAGAACAATGACAACTTTGAGAGTTATACACAAAGGGATTATCCAAGGAGACCCAGTGACACACAAAGAAGACGTTACAACAAGTTTGAATCTTTTAGCACTGAAGTGGAATGTTACAAATGTAACAATTTTGGACACATGACCAAGGATTGCAGAATGACAATCCCTCCTAAAGAACCTCAACAAAATAACAACAGTCACAAACAAGAACCTCAGAAAACGACATGAATAAGAAAGCAAGATCAATATAACAAAGAAGAATGCACAGTCTCTCTACAAGCTAAGCAGAAGAAGCATGGTTGGTATGTTGACAGTGGATGTTCAAAACACATGACAGGGGATAAAGACAAATTTCTTACATTACGAAAAGAAAAAAATGGGCCAGTCTCCTTTGGAAATGATAATTCATCCAAAATCATTGGAGAAGGCATAGTCTGAATTGGGAACAAGAATGAAAAGGCACAAATTGTTCTATTGGTAGAAGATATGAAACATAATCTTTTAAATGTGAGTCAAATGTGTGACCAACGTCATAAAATTACTTTTGATTCAAAAAAGTGTGAGATAAGAAAATAAGGTTCAGAGAAATTGGTCAGTACAGCTGCAAGAACTTCAAACAACATATATGTGTTAAGTGAAATTGGAAATGAAAAGTTTTGTCTAGGAAAGGAAGATGAAAGTTGGCTATGGCATAGAAGAATGGGTCACATGAATTTTGATAACCTTGCCAAAGTTAGAAAAATAGAAGTAGTCAGAGAAATGCCCCAGATCACGAAACCAACCAACACTTTATGCAAGCATTGTCAACAAGGAAAGAAAACAAAGACTAGGTTCAAATCAAAGGAATATTCAACAACAAGACCACTGTAAATTGTGCACACTGATCTAGTTGGACCAACTACAACTAAGGGCTTGAAAGGTAAAAAATAATTTATTTTATTAGTTGATGATTATACAAGAATGACTGCAATTTTCTTTCTTACGAAGAAGATGAAAAAGAAGTAGAAGAGGAAGATGCAGATGAAGAGAATCCGACAGAAGTAAAAGAGAAAGTTCATAAGGTATCTCCAAAGACACCTAGCAAATGAGTATGGAAGAATCATCCTTCAGATCAGATTATTGGAAACAAATATGTAGGAGTTGAGACTAGAAGAACAATCCATTCACCAAAACAAACACACCTGGCACTCTTATCTACAATTGAACCAAACTGTTTTGAAGAAGCCAATAAGGATGATTTTTGGAATAAGACCATGGATGAAGAATTGGATCAAATAGAGAAAAACGACACTTGGGATTTGGTTCCAAGACCAAAGAATAAGAATGTGATCAACACAAAATGGGTTTTCAGGAATAAATTGAATGAATATGGACAGGTTACAAGGAACAAATCTCGATTGGTGTAAAGGATATTCATAGATTGAGGAAATCGACTTTCAAGATACATTTTACCTAGTTGCCAGAATGGAAGCAATCCGTTTACTTTTAGCTTATGCATGCTCCAAAAATGTTAAAGTATATCAGATGGACGTAAAATCAACTTTTCTGAATGGGGAACTTGAAGAAGAAGTCTACATTGAACAACCAGAAGAATTTCAGTTGTCAGAGAACATTGACTATGTATGTAAATTAAAGAAGGCCTTATATGGTCTAAAACAGACTCCTAGAGCATCGTCCTCCAGACTGGATAAGTATATGCAGCAAGCAAGGTTCAAAAAAGGAAGTGCAAACATCAACCAAGGTAAGTCAAGGTAATATTTTATTAATTGAAGTTTATGTTGATGATATTATTTTTGGTAGTGATGATGACAAGTTAAGCCATAAATTTGCAAAAGATATGCAGAATGAATTTGAAATGTCATTACTTGGAGAACTATCCTACTTTATGGGACTTCAGATATGTCAAAGCAACCAAGGAATTTTTATTTCTCAAACCAAGTATATCAGAGAAATGCTAAAGAGGTTCGGAATGGAAGATTGTAAACCAGTTATCACTCCCATGCAAACCAGTTGTAGTTGAGCAAAGATGATGATTCGAAGTCTACAGATCAAAGGAAATACAGGTCAATGATTGGTAGCCTCCTATATGTGACAACATATAGACCATATGTAATGGAATCAGTTTGATGCAGGAGCATCGAACAAATCCAAAGCACGTGCCTAGCCAAAGAAATAGTTGGACACGCAGATGAAGAAAAGGGGCATGCTTTTATGAACAATGTTTTAAATTTTGAATCTGAAGCATTAATGTAACAAATAAGAAAATCATACTTGCATTTATGTCTTGGAGATATGAACAACTCTGAGGAAATTACTCCCATCTATCAATTGTAATAGGCATTTAAGTCTGTTAATGTAAAGTAGGTAGATATGAATGTTAGATTAGACAGTTTTAGGAGCATAGGAGGTAAAACAAATATAGACACCCTCACCCTTGTATCATTGTAATTTTTTATCATCATTCAGAATTCATAAGATGGAGAGTTATAGTAGAGAGCTATAGAGAAGAACCCATGTACAGGAGTAGTTGAGTTAATATATGAAGCTTTGACTCAACTTTCATGTTGTTATGATGTTTGTTGTTTACAATTGTTAAACAGTATATTTATAGTTGTTATTTCTCTGTTATGCATTTGTTCCAATGCTGTGTGGGATGTATGATCTCATATTGAGTGTATGAAGTCTAGAAGAGGATTAGAATGAGTTTCAATTGTTTCTCTCCCTAAGAATTCCTGCAAGGAGTGCAGTGGATGTCCAGAAGGTACGCGTTGACGAGGGTGTGAGTTTTATCCTAGAAAGCTCAGGAGAGATACCATTGTTCCGATATTAGTTGAAGTGTAGGTGAAGCACAGAGCCATGCAAGGTGTGTGCGAGCTAGTTGAAGCCTTGGATTTTATAAATCCATAAGGAAGGTTGAAGGACCATTGTTGCAAGGACTATACAAGGTTGAAGACTCAGATAACCGAATTTATTTGAAACTTTGTCACAAGGAGTGCGAGCAGGGATCCATTTGGAAGCCTGAGTTTGCAAGTGGAAGCTCAGGAGGGATAACACCTTTGAAGTGTTCAAAGGGAGACATAGATCGAAAAGGTCTTGCATAGGTTAAGTTCAGGTGGAAGAAAGCCAAGTCAGTTTGGCCAAGAGATCCTTGAGAACACTGAACGAATGGTGAGGAGCCTTCGTGAAAGAAGTGCAAAGTTGCTAGAGTCGTGGGATCTTGCAGAGTTGCAAGGTGGTTAAAGGCTAGTGAAACCCATCACCTTAGGATCCAGGATCAACGTGAACCATTGATCGTGTTTTTCATAAGCATTGGATCATCTCACGAATTCGGGGATTCGTGAGTTTGGAAGGCACACCAAGTATCTTTTGTTTCACGAAGTCCCGAGTTGTGAGAAGCAAAGGAGAAGATCTAGACCATTGGATCCAAGATACGGGATAACCATCGGGTCAAAACCTCCGCGTGGTATCGTGCATCGGGGTTCGGGGGTTGAAAGAGTTTCCTTTCAACTACAGAAGTCACGAAGTGCCAACCGCCGAAGGCTCGGGCGAACATGTATCATGTCCGTTAGGTGGGGACCACGGGATTGATAGGTGTCACAACCATAGAGTGCACAGGAAAAGTGGAAGAAGGTGACAGGTGGTGGATACACTTCGATTTTGGAAAGGGTCAACCCATTATTGACTTATCGCGAGTCGCGGATTCGTAAAAGAGGAGTAGGAGGACTCGACAATGCAACTCGCGAAGTTGCGAGTTGTGAGGGGTGATAAAGTTAGTCCCTAGACGGTGGTCGCTTGAAGAGGCTCTAGCGAGGAGGGAGCCATACCCATATTGTCATCTCGGGTATCGAAGGTTTGCGAAAGAAGAGTCGAGGGTCATCGACCCACGAACTTGCGAGTTGAGAACAACTTGCGCTAAGACTTGGTTGCAGTCACATGAGGAAGTAAGGCTCGCACCTGGTGTTAAGTTGCACAGGGTGGATTTTCACGAAGGACATGTGGATCGAATTTCATGAGATTCCAATAGGGATCCGAGAAGAGCCACTTTGGCTCAAGTAGAATTAAGAACGATCCTATGCGGATCTCGGCCTGAGGGCAAGGGGGTCTGAGTCAAGTGGTATCAGAGCCTGATATTGTCTGTATATTTCAGGCAGAAGGAGATAGATGAAAAGGAGTGGTATTATATGCAACAAGTGGTATCATAGCGCAGAACAAATTCTTTTCTTTCTGTAGCAGAGAGAAAAGAGGAAATTTCTCAGCCATGCCACCGAGAAGAAGAGATAAGTCAATGCCTGATCCAGAAGTGGAAACAGAAATGTGTGAGTTACGTGCTAGGCTTGATGCTATGGAGACAACACAGAGGCGCACAGTTGACGCTGGGGATATCAACGAAGATGAAAGTGAAAATGAAGATGGAAACAAAGGAGAAGAAGTTGCAGTCGAAGATGTTGTAGATGAATGCCTATTCAGGGTTGTTGCAAGGATAGGTGCTAGAGGAAAAATGGACATTCCAGTGTACGAAGGAAACTTGGATGTTGAAAAACTTCTGGACTGGATTAGAGATCTAGACAAATACTTCGACTATGAAGATGTCGACGAAGATAAGAAAGTCAAACATGCCATTACTATACTTAAAGGGCATGCAACACTGTGGTGGGATGAACTGCAGGATGACAAATGCTGCAAGGGAAAACATAAAATCAAAAGCAGGGATAGAATGGTTGCAAATATGAAAGCCAAATTCATACCCAAAGATTATCAAATCACTATGTTTCAGAGGATGCAGAATTTGAGATAGAAGTTGATGTTGATCAAGGAGTACACTAAAGAGTTCTACAAGATAAACATCAAAGAAGGTAATTGGGAAAGCGATGATGAAAAAGTTTCCAGGTACATGAATGGTCTACGATATGACATTCAAGATGAGATGAGCATGATGACCATCCAAAATGTGGAATATCTTTATCAGATGGCTCTGAAAGATGAAGAGAAGTTGAATCGAAAGTAAGGTCAAAGAGGTCGAGGTAGAAGTTAAGCCAAAGGCAAAACAGTTGCCCAAGACATGACTAAAAAACCTAAAGAAGAGGGGAAGAAACCTAAAACTCAACCTAAGAGAGGAGGAAGCTCACAAGGAAGGCAATATGTTGATAGAAATACTTTTCCTCGAGCTAGCGGAAGAGGAAGAGACAGAGGAGGTGAAGTGAAATGCTTCGTTTGTGGAAAAATCGGACATAAATCCTATGAATGTCCAGATAGGAAGAAAGATGGTGGTGAAACTCACATTTCCAAATCTCAAGGAAGCAATGTTGAGGTAGAAGATGCTAAGGGCGGAAGATCTTTGATGATGAGTAAATTTCTCTTGAAGCCAGAGAAGGAGACATATAACTCGGCCCAAAGAAACAGTATGTTTAGGACTGCTTGCAAAACTAAGGATAGAGTATGCAAGGTCATAGTAGTCATTGGTAGCACAAATAATCTCGTATCTATAGAGATGGTAGAGAAGCTATAGCTGGAAACTGTTGTACATGCAAGCGCATACAGAGTTTCGTGGCTACAAAAAGGACATCAGGTGAATGCCACTAAACAATGTTTAGTCCAATTTAAAATAGGAGGATATAAAGATGAGATATTATGTGATGTCATTCCCATGGATGTTTGTCATCTATTGTTGGGTAGACCATGGAAATATGACAGAAACATGGTTCATGATGGGAGAAAGAACACGTACACCCTGGAGAAAAATGGTAGGACTCACATGTTGCTGTCGATTAAGGATAAAGAGGTAAAACCAGAGATGAGAAACACTGTACTTCTCATGAGTGGGAAGTAACTTATTGATGAGGTTAAGAAGAAGGGAGACACACAATTTATTGTGGTCAAAAAGCCCATAATTGTTTTGACCAGTACGAGGATAGATGATTTACCAGAAGAAATCCAGGACTTGCTGGGAGAGTTTCTTGATATAGTAGTGGACGCACTACCTTGTTCATTGCCACCTATCAGGAGTATAAGCCATCATATTGATCTGATACCTGGAGCCAATTTAAAAAACAAAGCATCATACAGATTGACGCTACAGGAAAATGAGGAAGTTAAGAGACAGGTCCAAGACTTAATGGACAAAGGATTGGTTTGGCAGAGTTTCAGTCCATGCGTTGTTTCGACAATTCTCAGCCCAAAGAAAGATGGAGGCTGGAGAATGTGTACAAACTTAAGGGAAATCAATAAGATTACCATCAGATACAGATTTCCATTGCCAAGGATGGACGACTTGATGGCTTTCTTGAGTGGAGCAAAGTTTTTTTCAAAGATTGATTTGAAAAGCGGGTATCATCAAATTCGGATGAGAGAAGGTGATGAATGGAAGACATAATTCAAGACAAATGAGGGGTTGTATGAATGGCTTTTCATTCCATTTGGCTTAAAGAATGTGCCCAGTACTTTCATGAGTTTGATTAACGAATTCCTGAAGGATTTCATTGGGAAATTCGTCATTGTATATCTTGATGATATACTAATTTTCAGAAAAACAGAAGCAGAACAATTAAATCATTTAGGTGTAGTAATGAGGATATTACAGCAGGATAAATTGTTGATCAACATGAAGAAATCGTCATTCATGAGGACATAACTCATTTATTTGGGTTTTGTTATCTCGACAAATGAACTGAAAATGGACCCAGAAAACATAAGGGTGATTAAGAATTGGCCATCGCCGAAGAGTGTATTTGAAGTTTGAAGCTTCCATGGTTTGGCTGGATTCTACAGGAAATTCATATGAAACTTCAGTGGAATTAGCACACCGATGATGGATACAATGAAGAAAAGACATAAATATTTTCATTGGATGGGAGAAGCAGAGAAGAGCTTCAATCTGTTGAAGAAGAAGATCATTGAGCAACCAATTCTAGTTTTTCCATATTTTAGCAAGACATTCCAGGTCAGGTGTGATGCGAGTGGATTTTCAATTGGAGTGGTCTTGAGCCAAGATGATAGGTCGATCACATATTTCAGTGAAAAAACTTAATGAAGTGAAGATTAAGTACCAGGGATGATTTTAAGGATGGAAATTTATTTTAAAATATAGAAACCTTTACGAATCTTACTAATCCTTCATATGCCAACTATAAATGTTTGGCGATATTTTTGTAAAAATATTCAAATTTCTAAGGATTTTATATAGTTTTTATAAACTTTTGGCGAGTTTTAGGGTAAAATTATTTTATCATATAGAATATGGGCGAATCATTTCTAAAATAGAGAATCTCATTTTTGGAAAAAGCATGGAAAATTAGCCCATGAGCGAAATTTAGCCCCTAAAATCATCTATGTTAAGTAATCCACGTATGACAAAGAACTCTATGCAGTCATACAAGAACTAAAGAAATGGAGACACTATTTGGTTCCCAAAGAGTTTGTTTTGTACAATGATAATCACACTTTACAATTCATGACTCAATAGCAAAAGTTTAACCAAAAGCATGATAAATGGGTTGAATACATGCATAATTTTACTTTTGTGATTAAGCATATTTCTGGAACTTCTAACAAAGTTGTTGATGCTTTGAGCAGGAAATGTTTGCGGATGCAGGAATTCAGAGTCAAGACTTTGTGTTTTGATAACCTAAAGGAAATGTATAAGGATGATCCAGATTTTAAGGAGGCATATGAGGCATCTGAGAATCCAATTCTCAGGGACAGAAGCTAGAGGACTGAATACATGATCCAAGATGGATTATTGTTCAGGGGAAATCAACTATGTATTCTAAAATTCTCCATGAGGGAGAATTTGTTGAAGGAAAAACAAAGTGGAGGATTGTTCAGACACTTCGGTCATGACAAGACATTCTCAAAGTTGAATAGCTCATATTATTGGCTGGGGATGAGAACAGATGTGAAGAAATTTGTGGACAGGTGTTGAATGTGTCAGCAAATGAAGGAAAAAAGGTAGAACGCAGGGTTATACCAACCATTACCCATACCTGAAAGGCCATGCGATGCAGTGAGAATGGATTTCATATTGGGACTACCAACGACACAAAGAGGATGTGATTCAATCTTTGTGGTAGTTGACAGGTTTTCAAAGATGGCACATTTCATACCATGCCAAAAAACCAGTGACACAACTCATATTGTGAACCTGTTTTTCAAGGAAGTCGTCAGACTTCACAATTTTCCAAAGAGTATCGTGTATGATCGATATACCAAGTTCATAGGGCATTTCTAGAGGACCTTATGGAAGAATTTGGGGACAAGTTTGTCTTTTAGCTTGGCATATCATCCTCAGACAGATGGGCAGACAGAGGTCATGAACAAGAGTTTGGGAGATTTGCTAAGGATCTTACTGACTAAACACCACAGTCAATGGGATCACATTCTTCCATAGGCGGAATTATCTTACAATGATTCACTCAATAAAAACACGGGGCAGAGTCCATTCTAGATTGTATATGGAATGCAACAAAGAGGATTTTTTGAATTGAAAGATTCAGAAAAAAATGAATTCAGGAGTGCTAGTGCAGAGGACTTTGCAGAGGGAATGAAGGAGCTTCACAACCGAATTAAGGAGCGATTGCAGAGTTCAAGTCAAGAGCACAAGTAGAGAGCAAATCAACACAGGCAAGAACTTCAATTTGAAGTTGGTGATCTGATTCTTGCACATTTGAGAAAGGAAAGGTTCCCAAGGGGAACATATAATAAGTTGAAGATGAAAAATATTGGACCATGCAAGGTCATAAGGAAATTTGGGGCAAACGCATATGACATTGAATTGTCCGATGGGGTCGGAATATCACTGATATTCAATGTTGTGGATTTGTACCCTTATACAGCTAAACAAGCAGGAGGAGAAGAGGAACAAAAAGAGGTCCAATGGACAAAAAAAATGCCTATAGCTGAAAATCCACAGATGGAAAGCATAATTGACAAAAGGATTAGCAGAAAGACTAGGATAAAGGAGTATTTTGAATACTTGGTCAAGTGGAAGGGACATCCAGTTGAAGATGCCAGTTGGGAGAATGAGGCGAAAATTTAAAAGCATGGACAAACCACGCAAGATCTCATGAACATGAGTTCATGAAAATTTTCAAGCGAGGGAGTATGATGCAGGAGCATCGAACAAAGCCAAAGCACGTGCCTAGCCAAAGAAATAGTTGGATGCACAGATGAAGAAAAGGGGCATGCTTTTATGAACAATGTTTTAAATTTTGAATCTAAAGCATTAATGTAACAACTAAGAAAAGCATACCTGCATTTATGTCTTGGAGATATGAACAGATCTGGGGAAATTACTCCCATCTGTCAATTGAAATAGGCATTTAAGTCTATTAATGTAAAGTAGGTAGATATGAATGTTAGATTAGACAGTTTTAGGAGCATAGGAGGGAAAACGAATATAGACACCCTCACCCTTGTATGATTGTAATTTTTTATCGTCATTCATAATTCATAAGCTGGAGAGCTGTAGCAGAGAGTTGTAGAGAAGAACCCATGTACAGGAGCACTTGAGTTAATATATGAAGCTTTGACTCAACTTTCATGGTGTTATGATGTTTATTGTTTACGTTTGTTAAATGGTATGTTTACCGTTGTTATTTGTTTTTTATGCATTTGTTCCAATGCTGTGTGGGATGTATGATCTCATATTGAGTGTATGAACTCTGGAAGAGGAGTAGAATGAGTTTCAATTGTTTCTCTCCCTGAGAATTCTTGCAAGGAGTGCAGTGGACGTCCACAAGGTGTGCGTTAACGAGGGTCTGAGTTTTATCTCAAAAAGCTTAAGAGAGATATTGTTGTTCCCATATCAGTTGAAGTGCAGGTGAAGCACATAGTCATGAAAGTTGTGTGTAGGCCAGTTGAATTCTTGGATTTTATAAATCCAGAAGGAAGGTTGAAGGACCACTGTTGCAAGGAGTGCACAAGGTCGAAATCTCATATAACCGAAGTTATTTGAAATTTTTCCGGAAGGAGTGCGAGCAGGGATCCATTTGGAAGCCTGAATTTGCAAGTGGAAGCTCAGGAGGGATAACACCTTTGAAGTGTTCAAAGGGAGACGAAGATCAAAAACTTCTCACAGAGGTCAAGTTCGCGTGGAAGAACGCCAAGTCAGCTTGGTCAAGAGATCCTTGAGAAGAGTGAACGAACGACGATGAGCCTTCATGAAAGAATTACTAAGTTGCTAGAGCCGTGGGATCTTGCAGAGTTGCAAGGTGGTTAAAGGCCGGTGAAACCCATCACCTTAGGATCCAAGATCAACGTGAACCGTTGATCATGTTTTGCATAAGCTTTGGATCATCTCGCGAATTCGGGGATTCGTGAGTTTGGAAGGCAGACCAAGTATCTTTGGTTTCGTGAAGTCTCAAGTTGCAAGAAGTAAAGGAGGAGATCCAAGCCATTGGATCCAATCTATGGGAGAATCTTCAGATCAGAACCTCTGCGTGGTATCGTGCATCGGGGTTCAGGGGTTGAAAGAGTTTCCTTTCAACTACAAAAGTCACGAAGTGCCGAGCGTTGAAGGCTCGGGTGAACATGTATCATGTCTATTAGGTGGGGACCACATGATTGACAGCTGACACAACCATAGAGCGCACAGGAAAAGTGGAAGCATGTGACAGGTGGTGGATACACTTCAATTTTGGAAAGGGTCAACCCATTATTGACTTATCGCGAGTTGTGGATTCGCAAAAGAGGAGCAGGAGGACTCAACACTCCAAATCACAAAGTTGTGAGTTGCGAGGGGTGCTAAAGTTAGGCCCTAGCTGGTGGTCACTTGAAGAGGCACTAGCGAGGAGGGAGCCATACCCATATTGTCATCTCAGGTATCGAAGGTTTGTGAAAGAAGAGTCGAGGGTCATCGACCCATGAACTCGTGAGTTGCGAACAACTCTTGTGCTAAGACCTGGTTGTGGTCGCATGAGGAAGTAAGGCTCATGCCTGGTGTAACGTTACGCAGGGCGGGTTTTCATGAAGGACCTATGGATTAGATTTTGTGAGGTTCCAATAGGGATCCGAGAAGAGCCACTTCAACTCAGGTAGAATTAAGAACGATCCTGTGCAGATCTCGGCCTGAGGGAAAGGGGGCTTACGTAACAGTTGGACAGGTGGAACAATTTCAAGTAGCACCAAAGGAATCACATGTATTAGCAGTAAAGAGGATTTTCAAATATCTCAAAGGAACATAAGAGTTTCGATTATGGTATCCAAAAGGAAAATATCTATCACTTATTCCCTACATAGATGAATATTGGGCAGGTTGTATTGATGACCAACGAAGCACCAATGGAGAAACGTTCTACTTAGGTGAGTGTTTGGTATCATGGCTAAGAAAGAAACAATCGTTAGTATCTCTATCTACAGTCAAGGCAAAGTATATTGCAGCAGCAACATGTTGTTCACAAGTTCTTTGGATGAAACAAACTTTGACAGATATACATGTTGAGTATGATGAGCCCATTCCAATATATTGTGATAATACAAGTGCCATCAGTATCTCAAAAAACCCGATGATGAACTCCAAGACGAATCACTTTCTAATCAAGTATCACTTTCTATGGGAATAGGTTGCAGAAAAGAACATCAGAGTTGAGTATGTGGGCACAAAAGAACAAGTGGAAGACATCTTTACAAAACCACTTCCACGGGAAGCCTTTGATTATCTTCGCCTAAGACTTGGAGTTATTTCTACTCCAAAATGAATGATTTTTTAATTCTTTTTGAATGTTTATCTTATATGTCTTAGATGTACATGAGGAAGCACCATAAGAGGACAGTTCAGTCAGGGGGAGTAGCCCCAGATGGAAAGATACATTTTCCATTGATGACAAATGGGGAGAGATTTATCAGATGCAGAGGATAGAGGCATGGTTCAAGGGGGAGAATATTTATCAGATGTAGAGAACAGAGGCAAATTTATCATATACAGAGGACAAAGGCATGGTTCCAGGGGGAGCATGAGTGATATGATTTCAATATTTCATCAGAGTGTTTCCATTAATGCCAAAGGGGGATATTGTTGATTAAGGTTGGCTGTCATTGATGTCAACCCTTGAAGAAAGCCTCGCAACAAAAAGGTTTGGGTAATGGACCCAAGATTGTTTGATGTAAATATAACTCATTATTGTCTTGTCATGGTTGATAAGAATTAAAGGTGGATGAACTCCAAAGTGGTCCCCTTATGGTGAAAGCCCTCACGGGAAGACGCTTTCTGGAGTAAGAGAACCCATGCTTAATTTTGGAGTAATGAGATGAAAAAAAATGAATTTTTCAGGTAAAGTATCCTAGATGGATAGTTCTTGTCATTTCATTCCCGATGGTATGTGGAACGTCGCATAACTCCTCACGGTTAGAGAGTTATGGCCATGAGAAGTTGGAGACCCTAGGTTTGGTTAATAGACCCAAGTTTGTTTGGGGATAACGGTATGAATTATGATATATATTCAGATAATACTATTCTATATGGATAGTACATATCATTACATTTATGGTGGTATGTGGAATGTCACAGAACTCCTCACGATTTGAGAGTTATGGCCTTACAAAGTTGGAGGACCCTCATATGTCATCTAGAAGCCCCTAAAGGTCAAAGTAGTCAAAGTGATTTAAGAGATTTTAAAAGGTAAATAATAAAGTGAAGTAATGAGTGTATTATAATTCAAATTGAATACAAAATAAATTGTTTCAATAATAAATTTAATGGAGAAATTAGAAGTGGGTTAACCCTAAAATAAAGAAAGTGGGGCCAAGTGACCTAGAAGATGTTTTTAAGGAAGCTACTTGGAGAGTATAAATAAGAGGAAATACTCTCTCATTTTAATCACACTTTATCATATTGAATATCAATAGGTGTATGAGGTAACCAAGGATATATAAGCCAAAATTCTGAGGGAAGGTGAAGAAAACAAGGCCGAAATGCAAGGAAGGATAAATGTTTTTGATGGTGTTTTCTAAGGTATGTTGTTTAGAGGTCATCACACCATTTTCTCTATAACTTTTTTTCTATAATGATTCATACTATTAGATTGATATTCCATTGAGAAAACATATCCAAGTATCTATGGTAAACAATTCAACTTCTGGGTCATTGTATTTTTGGAGTTATGCTCTATGGAAAATAGGGTTTGTGGCTAGTCTTGAAACTAGTCAAAAACAGGTGTTTCGGGTAAAAACGTCATAAATTCTTCATAACAGATCCAAATTCCATGAAACCAAATGTGTCGGTTAGGTTAGAGTCTTTAGTATGCATTGTAACAGTTTTAGGTCAATCTAACAAACATTCCATGCGGGGCACGCTCTACAAGGGAACTCTCTAGAATAAGCCAGAACTCAGCAAGGTATGTTATTTTTGCTACAGATCCTTTTCTGAGAGGTTACAAGTAGTGAAACCTGGAGGAATTGTATAAAACACACTAAATAACATTGTGTATCAGTTTCATATTTTTATACATTACAGGTACAAAGTTATGATTACTTCAAGTTAGGGTTGTTGACTAATCCAAAACTAGGCATGTGAGACTAAAGAAAAGTTTGATGAAAATGCTAGTCTCTTGTTGTTGAAGTTAAGGAAAGTTTGAAGGAATGTGATCATATACACTAGTTCTATTACAGAGCTACAAATCAGATTTGGATGATGAAATTGATGAGGGCTTTTGGTTGAGGTACATGTTGAGTACATGGTTGATACAAGTAGTTGATGAGTTGTCAAAAACATAAGGTGTATAGTTGATGATGTTGGCACATATTGATGACTCATAGTTGATGAGTAGTTGACACATGATTGGTACATACTTGGTACATGGTTGGATGCACTTGTTTATGGTACAGGTTGATAACAGGTTATTTGGTACAGGTTGGTGCATGGTTGATGCACTTGTTTATGGTACAGGTTGATTACAGGTTGAGGTATAGGTTGATACATGGTCGATGCATGGTTCATATTTATTGAGACAGGTTTACAACGGTATATCTCACAGTGATAGGTTGAGAGTGGTTCTATAATTCTGCTTCTACTTCAGGGTGGCAGGACGGGGCAAGGATAGGTTGTTGTAGCCACCTTCCGGTTGTAGCCGGAGAACATATGGGGTTGTAGCCTCTTTCTGTTTGTAGCCAGAGAATTGGGGAGTTGGAGCTTCCCTCAGGTTGTAGCCTGAGAAACTAGGGGGTTGGAGCCTCCTTCCAGTTGCAGCTGGAAAACAAAGGAAGTTGTTGCTTCCAATGAATGTAATTCTTCAAGACATATAAGAAAAATCATTATGTTCTTTTCTCCCGATTTGGGTTTCCACCTAAAAAACTGGTGTACTATGTATGTGTATGTTTGTTCATTTGTTAATTGCTTATTTACTCTATAGTAATTGGATGATAATGATTCATTGATATAACACTTGGATTATATGGTTAAAAAGGATTAAATTGCTCTATTACTGATTCACCCCCCCCTCTCAGTAATCCAACACAAGTATATAAAATATAGGATTAAAATGAACATTCCAATGTGACGTAACCATATATGAATATAGTCCCGGAATGGGGTGTTAGTATCGCCCAGGTGTCCAATGGAACGAACAAGTGAATCCCACCATGGCGTCAGCCACGTGACAGGCGTGTTCCATCCTCTCCCTCCACTGCCATGCATTTAAAACTGCATCGTTTCAACCAAGGAACCATTGCTCCTAGTGAGCCCTCCTTTGGATGGATCAGTTCTATGAACCAGAATTTAATTTTCCTATGTGTGTCTTCCTCCTTAAAATAGTTTTGCACTATGAACTTCACCAGGTGCACTCGAAGTTTCATACTCTCTCATCCAAGTCTTCTTGTGGACTCCACTTCCCCCTAATTCTGCTTGGTTACCGCTTCTTCCTTCCTTTTCCTAATCGTATTCACCACGCCTCAGACATGCCGAGACAAAGGGGAAAATCCAGGCGAGGTTCGACTTGCAACCTAGTCAACCAAGCTTGGCACTTTGTCCCCCAACCACGCCCTCTCACAATTCATCACCCTCTTCACCCTCCTCACCTTCCTCTTTGTCGTAGTATGGCCATGGCCTCAATAGAATTATGCCCCTCTCCTCGCCTTATGCATGCAGTATTGAATGCTTTGAACTCCTGGTCAACTCCGTGGGTTTCAATCCAAGGCCAATCTAAGACTTGGCCTCCACCTCGCAGCCAGCTCTAGTCGTTCCTCCCTATTCGCCTGCAATTTCTCTAGTCTATTCGCCCCAAGCCAAACCTCATCGTACCCAAACACAGAGGGAAGGATTTGGTGCTAGACATGGAAAACAACAATATCTGCCTCACTCTTGCGCGGAATGTGCATCCTGCTCAAAATTACAAGAAGGCCTTGCAATTATGCAAGGCCTAGTCTTGGAATTACGACAGGGTGTGGATGACATGTGTTTCCGATTAGAGATCTTGGATAGGAAGGGAACACATTTCTTGCAAATTCTCTCAGCATTACAAGGAGTGTGCCACCCCACATACAGAGGACCAACTGCAACAGAGAATGAACAACTAATTCTGCCACCAGTCGTGCACGGGATTTCCAAGGAAGAAGCACACCGATCGAGAAGGAGGAAATATCGATTGTGGCTCCAACACTCAACGCCACCCCCCTGAATGCGTGGCCACATTACAAGCCTACCACCTATGCTGCATAGGTGTCTCATTTCTCGGTTAGCTGGATGTTTATCTTTTATTATGCCACATGTTGACTACAATTATATTCTATCTGTTTTACTTATGTCAGTGTTAGATGATAGGTTAATTCGGTTTCCTCTTGAGGGTGTTGTAATTTTTTATGCTAGCCGATATATTATGGATGTATTATGAGTGGTAGTTTAAGACTTTGATTCGCGGCCTTTTAAGCTAGCTGAATTGGTTTCCCCTCGGGGCAATTCAATTATTATAGGCATGTTTAAACTGTTGATGCTGTAATTTTTGACATTGGAAGGCTTCTTATAAAATCCTACTTACAAAAAAAGAACCATATATGAATGTAGCAATTTGACATAACACAACAAAGATGAATGTCATAATGAAACATAATCATAGGGGAACATAACCCAACACTTTCTCAATGTCACAACATGATATAACCATTGAGGAACATATAACATTTCCCTATAAGATGACCAAGATGAATATTGTAATGCATCATGACCATTTACAAACACATCATTGGACCATAAAACTTACATAATTTCACAAGGCCAACATAACACTTAAGAAATTTCATAATCCAACATAATCCTTGATGATCATCGCAATGAGACAAAACCCTTAAGAAAAAAAAACCATCATCACAATTGAATGAAAAAAAAACCATAATCCCTTGAAAAATGTCGCAATCCAACATAACCATCTACAAATGTCACACTTCACCATAACCCTTGACAAAAGTCACAATCTAACATAACCCTTGAGGTTGCAATCTAACATAACCCTTGACGAATGAATTGAAATGTGAAAAAATCCATCATAACCCTTAATAAAATTTGCAATGTGAAAAGCATAATCAAATGTTGCAATATGACAAACATAACCCAACCCTGCAATGTGAAGAATAAAACCTAAAATTTCAAATCCAACATAACCCTTAACATTGCAATGTCACAATCCAAAATAACCCTTAACATCACATTTTCATAATCTAACATAACACTTGATAACGTAATCCAACACGACACTTAATGCTACAATCCAATATAACACTTGATATTAAAATATAACATAACCCTTGATGTCGTAATCCAACATAACCCTTGACATTGTAATGTCACAATCCAACATAACCATTCACATTGCAATGGTGCAATCTAGCATAACCCTTGACATCGTAATCCAACATAACCCTCAAAAAACATAAGAATGTGACAGATATAACACAATGTCGCAATGTGACAAACATAAGTCAAACTAGTAATGTGATCAATAATAATCGAATATCGCAATCTAGCATAAGCCTTTAAAAATGTCACAATCTGGAAAAATCAGCCATAATAAACCATAGTCGACCATGTCCATAGTGAACCATGGCCAACTAACAACCATGGTTTACATAAGTCAACCATAATAAACATTGCTACATGAAATAACCATTAAAGAACATCACTATCTAGCTTTACCCTTTAGGAGTTCATCACATTGCAACATAACCATTAGTAAAACAAAAATTTGACATATACGTCAACTAAGATAAGTGTTTCAATGTTGCATAAACATTGAGTAACATAACCCTTAAAAAACAATACAATTCAACATAAGTCAACCAAGATAAATTTCGCAATGAAACATAACCATTTAGGGACATCACAAGTGTAACATAATCCCTGAAGAATGTCGTTATGTGACATAGCCATTAAGGAACATAGAAATTTGATATAAGTTAACCAAGATGAATATCGTGATGCATCATGACCATTCAAGAATATTACATTGAAACATAACTGCTAACGAATTTTGTAAGGTGACATAACCCTTAATTGGCGTAGCAATGTGATGTAACCATTGAGGAATGAATCAATTTGACATAGCACAATGAAGAAAAACATAAGAATGTGACATAGTAATTAGGTCATATCACAAACCAACATAGCCCTTGAGGAATGTCTCAATGTGACATAACCCTTGATGGATGTCACATTTTGAAATATCCTTTAAGAACATAGGAATTCAACGTAATCCAACGATGATGAACATCACATTGCGACATTACGATAGTAAACTATGGTTAAACATAGTCAACATGGTCAACCATCACTAACCATGTCTAGCCATGGTTAGTTGAGGTCAACCAAATTTAATAAAAGTTAACAATGGCCTTCCACATAGTCAACCAGGTTTGAACTATGATCAAGATCAACCATGGTTGAACCATGGTCAAGTTCAACCATATTCGGCTATGGTCAAGGTCAACCATAGTGAACCATATCCATGATCAACTATGGTCAACAATAGTTAACAATGGTCAAGGTTAACGATAGTCAACCATGTTGAACCATGGTAACCATAGTCAATCATAATAAAACATGGTCATGGTCATGCTTAGCCACAACCATGGTCCACCATAGTCAACCATACTAAATTGATGTCAACTAAGGTAAACCAAACTTAACCATGGCTAATTGTGGTCTACCATGTTCAACCATAGATAACCATGGTCAACCAAAGTGACCATAGTAAACCATGGTGAACCATGACAATCATAAGTCAACCATTATGAACATTACAATTGAACATTACCACCATAAACCATGCTTAAACATAATTAACACGATCAACCATACTTAGCCATGGCTAACCATGTCCAGCCAAGTTCAACCAAACATAACTAAGGTCATCCACATAATCAATCATGGTTAAGTTAAACCATGGTGTACCATAGTCAATCATGGTCAAGCTCAACCATAAACAACTTTGGTCATGGTCAACTATAGTTAACCATGGTTAAGTTCAACCATGTGGTCGTGTTCAACCATTGTCAACCATAGCGAGTGAAACTCAATCATGGTCAACCAAAGTTAACCATGGTCAATTGAGGTCTAACAAGTTGAACCATAGACAACCATGGTTAACCATAAGCATCCATGGTCAACGAAAGGTAGCCATAGTAAAACATGCTCAACCATGTTATCCATAGTCGACTCAATCAACCTGGTTATCTATAGTCAACATGTTCACTCATGGTTAACCATAGTCAAACATGGTCAACCAACTTCAACTAGGACGACCAAAGTCAATTGTAGTTAAACATAACTAAACATGGTCAACCATACACAACCATGGAAAACAATAGTGTAACATGGTAATCCATGGTTAATCATATCATAGATATTTCATTATTAATTACACCGAAAGGCGTACACCTATTGCAAATGGGCATATTTAATGATCTTTTAATCTTAAATCTTAATCTTATGGCCAAAAATTGAAGACGTTGGGATATTCTTAGTCGTCCTCCCAAATCAATGAATGAGATTTACTCTTCACAACTTCCTTGCATTTATGAATGTATGCGTTAACATGTTTACTTTTTCACATTTACCTAATCATATTAAGAAATTACTGTAAAGCCATATAATTGCCACGTTAAGATGATTAATAAGGATTAATATCTATGCAAATTTTATAGCCACGTTGGGATGTGAACGATGGCCACGTTTGGATTGCACATATAACTATTGAGATGTGAACCATTTTTTGTAATTAAATCCACAGTAGTCAAGTTGTTTCTTGTTTTCTTTCTACATCCATCATAAACCGTAGTAGAGTGTTGTTGATTGTTTTTGTTTTGGAAATGTAAGAAGTAAAATTGTTGTGAGGAATAATAGATTAATATTATTGCTTGCTTGTGCCCAGGGGGCAGCTCAATTGGCAAGTGCCCTGAAAATGAAGTTCCATGAGGTTTGGAGTTCAACTCCCCCGACTTACAATGTGTGTCGTGTATGCGACCTCGTGGGAACACGTATAAATAAATAAATAATAAATAAAAATAAAAATAAATAAAAAATATAAATATAAAAATATTATTCCTTGCTTGCTGGTAATATTTGAAATAGGGAGACAATACTTATGCGCGTATCGAATTTCATTGGTTAGATCCTGTCGCCTTAACAGGTTAGTGGTTTTAATTGTTCATTATTTGCTAACAGTTGTGTGATATAGAAGGCAGACAAAGCTACAATGCTTCTTCAAATGAAAGATTATGTCATTCACCTGAACAAGCGTATACAACAACTAGAGCAACGAAATCGAGAGGCGAGGACAGATGAGTGATATATTCTCTGCTTTACGGGCTTTAGTGCCAGTGAAACCCAAGGTAATCCTTTCAGATAACTATTTTCATTTTTCTGTCCTTCAGATCTTGACGCTGTGACTGATTAGATCATGTCGCCTTAACAGGTTAGTGGTTCTAATTGTTCATTAATTTTTAATTGCCGTGTGATATAAGGCGGGCAGAGCTACAATGCTTCTTCAAACGAAAGATTGTATCATTCACCTGAACAAGCGTATACAACAACTGGAGCAACGAAATACTAATTCTATGTTAATAACTAGTCACAGAAAATACTATTCTATTTTATAACCTTAATTAGAGTTTTTGCTAAAATTAGGGTTTGTTTGTAACTTTAATATACAATGCTTCTTCAAACGAAAGATTGTATCATTCACCTGAACAAGCGTATACAACAACTGGAGCAACGAAATACTAATTCTATGTTAATAACTAGTCACAGAAAATACTATTCTATTTTATAACCTTAATTAGAGTTTTTGCTAAAATTAGGGTTTGTTTGTAACTTTAATATGTTAGTTAATGTTTGTTTGTAAATAAAATAGGTGAAAAGAGAATTAGGGCTTGTTTGCAAATGAAATATGCCTTTGTACATTCATCAGCCACAACCACAATTATTTATGTGGTTGTGTTAGTTATATTGATATTAACAATTATTTGTGTGGTTGTGTTAGTTATATTGATATCAACAAGCATGATCAGCATAGTCATCATACTTAACCATAAAAAAAAAAGTTACTAATTAACGCTATATTAAACATATAAAGAATTATACATCTTCTTTAGACGACACAATTAACCATCAAATTTTTAATAAAATATTAGCAAAACACAGATTTATTTAAAATAAATTTATGCTCACCCCGAAGTTGTAAAAGAGTTAGCAATGGAGTGCACTCCTAAGTCACTCCGCTAATGATTTTCGTAACAATTTAAATACAAATTATTTGAATTTATGAAGTAAGATAACGTGGACTATTATCAGTCCCGGGAATACTGCGGCTATGCACAGGAATGCCTTGTTGCCGATCACCCACTATAGGTCCTTAGTCCCAATTTCGAGGAAAGTCGAAGGATAAGGAATATTCGAATCCGATGAGAGTGAGCTTCAATTGAAATGGGATAAATTTGTAGTAATTCGGTTTTATTTTGGATAAAATAATTGCTGAATTGGTCAAAATAATTTTAGGAATAGTTTATAATCCATGCATTACAAAATTTAGATTTTAAGAATTTTATTTCAGATGTTTATAAAATTTATTATAATTTTAGATTGATCTAGATGTTTATAAGAATTATTGTAATTTTAGATCGACAAAAAAAATTGATTTGCTAAATCATATGATTCTTCTGAATCCATAAAAGACAAATTTAACATAATCGTTTCGTATCGTCTTATTTACAAAATAACAAAAAGATCATATGATTCTTCTGAATCCATAAAAGACAAATTTAACATAATCTTTTCATATCGTCTTATTTACAAGAACAAAAAAATCATATGATTCTTCTGAATCCATAAAAGACAAATTTAACTTAATCTTTTCATATCGTCTTATTGACACGAACAAAAAATTGATTTGTTAAATTATATGATGCCAACCCCAAAAATTATACAAATTTAACAAACTCTCTTTTCATATGGAGCAATAGACAGAGGAAGTTTATTAATTTACTTCATTATTAAATACTTAAACCGGCTCGGATACCAGAAAATCTTTGAAAATTCCAGTTTGATCAAAAAATTTATTTGCTAAATCATCGAATTCACAAAATATTGGATTTGTTAAATCACCGAATTCAGACAAAAACCTATTCCCTTCACATGGGTTGATCGAGTAATCGACACTGCACGTCTATTAATTCATTATCAAATATAATTAAAAAATATTTTCCAAAAACTCAGTCAATGATCTTAAAAGTCAAAATACAAGATAAACGCGATTCGCAAACTCCACGCCGGCCTGATGCATGCATTCATGCAATGGTGGGTCCCTTCTTTATATATGTAATTATTGACGCTTTTCTTTCTCTGTCGGCGAGCCTTCCAACCAGAGAGGTAGCCAGCCTTTCATTCATTCAATCGGAGCGAGCCACCCCTACTTTAATGAACGCAAACCCGAAAACCAGCAAGCAAGCGCGTGCTTTCCAAACTCTAATTTCAGATTGAATATCTTATTGGTAATGTCGAAAGAATATCTTATTGGGATTTATCGCAAAAAAAAAATGTTATTCGGTTGTCTACGTTAGCTTTGCATTTCAACGTACGCTAAATTTAGTTGAATTAGTCCAGCAAGGATCTGCTGATGACAGTAAATCTAAGCAAGTCCAGCAAGGATCTGCTGATGACAGTAAATCTCGGGAAGAATCTGCTCAGCTATTAATATCTCTATAATCATGCGAAGAGATATGAACAGAAGAATATGAGCAGAGATATGTGCAGTGTAATACAGTCTTGAATTATCCTCCGGATATTTGAGTCGTGAGCAATATCAGAGATGAAAATGAGGTGGCTGGATGTTATTCTGTTCATTGCGTTATTGAGAAGATTAAGAGGAGATTGTATGATGTCTGGCGACCTCGATAAGAATGTATGCCAACGGCTTGCAGCAGCAGAATTCGAGGGTCCTATAATATTCAAGGGACCTTCGATAGCAGAGGCATCTAAGGATTTCGGCGGTATATATCACAACAAGCCCGCTGCTGTTCTCTCTCCAGCCTCAGCGGAGGATATCAGTAAGCTGATAAGAATAGCGGCGACGTCTCCAAATTTAACAATAGCTGCGAGAGGCAATGGCCATTCCATCGGAGGCCAGGCTATGGCAAGGAATGGAATTGTGCTGAACATGACTTCACTCAAAGGAATCAATATTGTTTACAAAAAGGACACAGATGTTCCCTATGTGGATGCAATGGCTGGTGAGCTTTGGGTTGATGTGCTGAGGGCTACAGTGGGTGTTGGACTCGCTCCTCGGTCCTGGACTGATTATCTTGATCTTTCCATTGGCGGGACTCTGTCCAATGCTGGAGTAAGTGGCCAGACGTATCGATTTGGTCCGCAAATTAGCAATGTCTTGGAGCTAGAAATTGTTACAGGTACTCACGAAATCAACTTCCAGTCTTTGATTGCAATATTGACCTATCTTATTTTATTTTTTATTAAATGTTATTTTTTTTATTGCAATATTGACCTATTTTTTATTTTTACCGAATCAACGGCCAATACTTGATTTACCGCTTGATAAATTAAACCTTTTACTTCATTCCTTTAGAAATTTTCCGAAGACGAAACCCTATAGATTTTATTTTAGCCCGTTAATTTCAGGTAAAACTTGAACTGCATTGACGTTATATGACATTACAGGTAAAGGAGATATCATAAAGTGCAGCGCACAGAAGCAGCCCGATCTCTATTTTGGTGCGCTCGGAGGATTAGGACAATTCGGAGTCATTACGAAAGCAAGAATTATTCTTCAACGTGCTACTCAAATGGTATGAAATGAAATTTTTTCCACGTTGGCTATTTTAACGTTGTTTTCCCTCATCATTTTGCCTTTTCCTAACCCTTGCAATTTTCCAATTAAAACCGCTTATCTGATGACTCGGTATGAGACTGGGTATGACTTTCATATAGATTGTTATTTATTCGCTGCTATCTTTGTTTTCTGAATATTTTTTTTGTAGTTGTAAAAAAAATGTTAGTAGATATGGGGATGAGGATAACAGTTGTTTAATCAGATGCAGTTTGAATAGGTTTAATGGTTGAAAACATGTGTTTCTTCTTAAAAAATCATATGTTCAAATCCAAAAAGGGTAGGGTATGTAGACTACCAATATCAAATCAATAAGAGGTAAGGTAGGTTATTACGCTGAGTACACCTATTGACAATGGGCAGATTTAATAGGGTTTTAGTGCTTAATAAGTTTTCTATGGACAAGATTAAATATGGCTGGAATATTCTTAGTAGTCACACAAAATAAATGGCTGTGATTTCAATCATTAACTTCCTAGCTATTATAAAGACATCCGATTATGTGTTTACTTTTTTACATTTACCTAATCATATTTAAAAATTACTTTGATAGCTAAGTGATTGCCAAGTAAATGATTAACAGAAATTAAAATATTAACACCAAATAAATGAAACTCAATAGTTTATTTGTTAATCAACAATAAAATTTAATATATTCTTTTAAGAATTCTTTAACCAGCAGCTATTTAGCTGCTGTGCTAGTTATAAACAGTTGGATCTGAATTGTTGTTTCCATCTGCAACAGCATTCCATGTTGCATAGCAAGCTATGGCGTTAACCAGCAGCTATTTAGCTGCTGTGCTAGTTATAGACAGTTGGATCTGAATTGTTGTTTCCATCTGCAACAGCATTTCATGTTGCATAGCAAGCTAGAAATTGCTTGTCAGGATATGTATGCTTCCATAAATTTTAGAGATATCTGAATTTAAAGAAATCCCTTGTCTCACAAACAAGGAGAACTAGTACACCAATTTGGTGTGTAGATTGATTATAACTTTAAATTTCTATTATTATTATTATTAAAATTTTATGTAATAAAATAAAATATTATTTTATTATATTAATGTGATTTTGTAAAATAATTCATAAATAGCGGTTCAACTTATGTTATTAAGTGTGATTTTGTATGCATTTATTTATTATTTAATATTTCTCATTGTACATTTTCAACATAAAAATTAGAATTATAACTAAATTCAAGAATTATATAACTGCATGAAGAACTAGCCTTCTTATTACACTTCTTTTTAAAAAACAGTAATTATAATTAGATTCAAATTCAAGAATGTATCAAGAAAATTTATCATAACTTAAAGAAAATATATATATATATATATATATATATATATATATATATATATATATATATATATGTGTGTGTAAGATTTGTTTACTATGCTAATCTAAAGTGATATAATATGGTTTGTCTAGGCGAGACAGATAAGATTGGTCTACTGGAAACTAGAGGACTTCATGCACGACCAGGAGCTCCTCATTTCTCTCCCACCTGGCAAGACATTCGATTATATCGAAGGTTTCGTTGTAGTTAACGGGAATGATTCAATCAACGGTTGGCCAACCATACCTTTTCCGCCCAATCAATCCTTCGATAGCTCTCTTATTCCTTCCAGAGCCGGCCCGCTGCTGTACGTTATTGAGGTTGCGAAATACTATGACCCTGTAATGGACATCGATAAGGTTATTCTTTGGAGAATCTTTCATTTCACGTATTCCCTGTTCATCTAATTTCATGACATCTATTGCATACTGTTGTTCAAGGAAGTTTATTGCTTATCATAACTGCCTGACGGCCTGCAGATAATCGAGTCGTTGCTTTCCAAACTTTGCTTCATTAAGGGCTTACAATTCACCTTCGACCGTTCATACATCGATTTTCTGTATCGTGTCCACGCCGAAGAAGTAATAGCGAGGGAAAGCGGTACCTGGTACGCGCCTCATGCGTGGTTAAATCTGTTCGTCCCGAAGAACAAAATGGTAGAATTTGATTCCAAGATCTTTAAAAATATCCTCGTAAAAGGAGTGAATGGATTAATGCTCCTGTATCCTATGAAGAAAAGCTTGTAAGTCTGTCACCATTAAAATTCGGTGAATGAATGAAAGTTTTCTATATCTCGCGTTCTAACCTGGTTATAAGCTTACATGCATGTTTGTCTTGCAATGTCCAGGTGGGATTCTCGCACGTCCGCTGTTATTCCAGAGGAGGATATCTTCTACGCGGTATCCCTCCTCCGTTTCAACAAACCGTTTCCAGAGGGCCCTCCTCTCTCGTCTGTCCTGGATCAGAATAACGCCATTCTTAAGGCTTGTAAAGCAAATGGTATCCCCGCGAAACAATATCTTGGTCGTCATGAAACTCAAAAAGAATGGGAGAAGCATTTCGGAGAAGAGCGCTGGAAGCGATTTTTAGAGAGAAAGAGATTGTTCGATCCAATAGCTATTCTGTCTCCAGGACAGAATATATTTCCAAGAATAAGTTAATCTGCTATACATTATCGATCTCATGTATTGTGCTTACGCTTACATCCCTCGGGACTATAATATGATGTCTGCCACTTTTTAACCCTGATTTATCTATCTGTACTGATATACTTGATTCCAGAAGCAAAACACCTTTAATATTGTAATAGAATTCATGAGAGCAGAGACATGAAATACACACATAAATAGTTTGTATTGCACACTATAAACA
>ML782992.1:0-13248 GCA_009831015.1 Picea engelmannii
AAAAACACCTAACAGCCTAATAACACAGAAAAACATAAGTTTTAACAAAAAACATGGAGACTAGCTACTTCTTCCTGACTGTCATTTGTGTGAGGAGAGTTCTGCTTCTCTATTTCCATTGGATCCTTTGGCTGATGAACTGTTTGTCTTCTTTGAGCTCGGCTTGGACTGAATTCTCTGAAGCCTTGTTGTTTGATGTTAAATTTCGTTGAACCCCAGTCACGACAATTAATTCCTAGTAAATCCTTGCTGAAATAAAATGCAGATCTACTGAATAAAAGCACACTGATATTCTTAACCAGAAAATTGCAGCGGAATAAAACAAGAAACCAAACACATGTACACAGATATTTTTGGGTAAATACCCCTGGAAAAACCCCCAAGGGAAAATCAGCACGAGATGAATTTATTATAAAAAAATCAGGGCTCCATTACCGGGATAATGGCCCATTGAAAAAATACAAACAGCAGCAAAACCTGGGCTGATTTCCTTTGCTGCCCCTGCCTGCTGCCCACCTGGCTGTATGGTGGCCTGTATGGCCCCTGCCACGGACTGTACAGCTTGCCTCGGGATGTACAGCTGCTGCCCGTGGGCTGTAAGGCCCCTGCGGCTGCTAGCTACAGGATGAATGGCCTTAGCCGCGGCTGTACGACCTCTCTGGCAGCTTCTGTGGGCTGTACGGCCCCTCCAGAAAATCTCCCGACCTTTGCCTTGCTTGGTACGGCCTGCCAGAAATTTCCTGGATGCAGAAATTTTTTCTCTCGCTGAAACTGCAGAGTGAAAGTCCTTCTCCACTCTATGAGTCATTGACTCCTTGCACAATGTGTGTCTTCTCCTCTCCCTTGGCTGTCTCTTATAATCTTGAAATGAGCCCTAACCCTAATCTTCAAAGTGATCAATGGCTGAGATTAAATTTCCCTCACTTGAGATTAATGGTTAAGATTCATTTAATTAACTTAAATCACCAATGCCAAAAACTTAGGCATTTTATTTAACTTAGCCTCCATTAATTCTAAAATGACATTCACTTTAATAATTAAATTATTAAAGTGAATTTCCAAAGTTCTGAGAGGTATTAATGATGACTTCCACATGTTAGACATAGACCAATGTCGAAGTACCTGTCTAAGCTACAAAACATCAACAATTTCTCTTAATGAAGAAGGTACTTCTGGAAGAGTCACCTGGAGTTGGCTGTCCCTCCAATATTGGCACAATAACCTGCACATCATCCTGCGCTTTAACATCTTGATAAACCTGATGGTTTGTTGCATCTTCAACGACTTTACTCCTTAGTGCCCTGAAGTTTGGAAACTTCTTTGGAGGCCTGCTCTCCCTGAATGTACTACTAGGAGCCTCAACATGCTCCCAAGCATTTCAACGTCTTCTCAAACCACTTGGGTCTCCTTACAGTGCTAGAAGGGGCTAACTCCTCCTCCCCACTTGAAGGTTGACTTCCTGCATTGGAAGTCTGTGAACCTTGTTCTCCCTTCAGAGCCACCCACTCCTCGTCCTGCCTGAAGTCCGACTTCTTGAATTGGAAGTAGTCGATGAGCATTGCACATCTTTTGGAGCCTCCTGCTCCTTGTTTTTTGTCACTGGAATAGGCTCATGAGACTTCCTGTTCGCCAAGCCCTCCTCAAACCTGACATCTTGGTGCACCACGATCTTCCTCTACGCTGAAATCCAAATCCTATATGCCTTTGAGGTCTCACTATAGCCAACAAATAAGCCCTTCTCCGCTAAGGGCTCCAACTTTGTCCTCTTCTCTACTAGAACATGGATATATACTGGACAACCGAAAATGCAAAAATGGCCAATCTCTGGCTTCATTCCAAGGAATGCCTCTTTTGGAGTCTTGTCCTCCAAGACCTTATGAGGACTCTTGTTTTGTACATACACTGCTGTATTGCATGCCTCTACCCAAAGGAACATGGGCAGGTCTTGGTCATGAATCATTGCCTTGGCAGCTCGAACGATGGATCGATTTTTCCTTTATGCAACCCCGTTCTGCTGTGGGTTGTAATGTACTATAAGCTCCCTATTTATCCCTGCTTCCTTGCATAAATCGTTGAAGTCTTTTGAGGTGTACTCACCCCCATTATCCGACCTCAAAACTCTGATCTTCTTTCCTGCCCAATTATCCATGAGAGCCTTAAATTCTCGAAACCAATTGAAGACCTCACTCTTGGTCTTCATGAAGAAAATCCATGTCCTCCTAGAGAAATCATCAATGAAGGTCGCAAAGTAACTGGACCCCCTGCTTGTCTTGAAATGCCATGACATTATGTTGTTGTTTTCACTCTTGATTCTTTATTATTTTTTCTTTGGTTGCTCCTAGAAAAATCTAGGTTGTCATAGGAATGGAGAAATGGCTTGAAAGTCATTGAATAACCATTGTGATTTATTTTAGATTTGGTTAAAACTAGTGGATTGCTAGGAGTCCCCCCTTTATTGTTACTTCGATGTTCATGTACTTTTTTCTACATCTTCATTGATTAACCCTTTTGGCTTAGGTATTGCCAAAAAGAAAAGAATGGATGTGAGAATGGATGTTCATCCATAGCTAGAAGTTTGGTATTAAAATTGCAATTCATTTGAGTAAAGAATACTATTTGTCTTGTTCCATTTTCCCTATGAGCAGGTGCGCAAGTTGTTGGAGATAAATCTTATAATTAATGCAATCTATTCAACATTTTCAATGAGCCAAGGAAAGATTCAATACTTCGGGTTGTCTCTTACTAGCAAGAAAGTGCTACATGTTTAATGAATGCATTTAATGTGTGATTGGACAAAGACCTCTTGAGTACCAAATCACAATAACACCTTGTTTGCAACAGTCCAAAGTACAAATTGGAATGTAAAGATAAAAAAGTATCTCATTTTCTCTTCCAAATAACATCATGTGTGGCACATGGCTAAGATCACCGAAAATTCACAGTGGATTATTGAAGAACAATTGTTCTAATTATTTAGTGGGATAGTTATATGACAAGTACTTTGGAGCAATAAACAACTTACCATGTTTATGTGCCTATCATAGTTAACTCTTATACTCATTGGAACAATTTTTAAGCTTGAATTTTATAAATATATTGTCCTTCTAATAAAATTTTGACTTATTAGGATAGATGTTTGGACAAGTTGGTTTATAAATTTTCTCATGTATAAACCTTAGCAAAGGATAGTTTTATGATTTTTGGGTGTAGTCTTGTTCAGTAGGAGATTGGATTTGTTCTTATGGTTTTATCTTCAAAAACCATTAAAACCATTTTGAACCAATTGTTTGATAAGGTTTTTTATTATGTTATTGTTATCATTATTGTTATTTTTTCTTCACTTTTTTTATATAATAATATTAAGGCACTTCCCAAGGAGAAAATTATAGCTTTTACAAAAAATGGGGGTGTCTAATAATCTTTAAATTGCTTACTCTTAGAAACCAAATCACATTGATAAGTTATTTTTTGGTTTAATTCATAGCATTACTATCTTCAAATTAAATAAGAGTACCTAGAGAGAGACCTACTAAGATACTTAACTGGACATGTTAGATCATTATACAAAAAACTTACGATTTCAGTCCCCTTACAAATAGGAAGAGGAAAGGAAAAATCTGTACTTAGACCTTGGATTGGATTGGATTCTACTTTTCAGGTTATCCAACCTTCACTTTAAATCATCAGGATTTTCTTCTTTGCTTCACTTCATTCTCTCCACCTTTGAAGTGACAACTAGGGCCAAGTGCATTTATTTCCCTACTTGCATAGCAACGGTGTAGAAGTTTCGACAATCCTTGTTTGGTCTAGGATGGGAGGCAACTTCCTAGGATGTTACAAACCATGCCATTGAACAAACTTGCTAAACCACCCATAGGAAAAAAAAAACCAACGTGAGATGGAATTTTTCCCTCCGTGGTTCCCCAATGGGCCTACTAAGGATGTGGTCGGGTCTCATACAATCTTCTTTGAGCTCCCCCTTCCCCTCCTTTGCAAGGGTACCAACTCATCCATCTTCAAACAACGCGTTGGAAATAAGCTTCTTGTAGTGTAGAATGAGCTAAAAGCATTGCCTTGACATCCTTTGGTGGAGAATTGACAAACAAGGCTGCATAATAACACTAGTTGATATCATACTTCCTTTTGCCTTTCATGCTCAAATAGGGGATGCTAGTTCTCTACATATAATGCAAGGACACATTTTGCCTCATCCTCGTCCCACGTAATCTTGGGTAGGGGGTGAATGAACAATAGTATGATTGGGTTCATCCTTCAAAGAATTTAGCCCAAGGACCCTTTTTCCCAAAGTACAACACTACCACCAAACAAAGATTAATGAGACCAAGTCCATTGTTCTTACGAATATGAGAGTATCTTGGCTATATCTTCCTTTTAATAGCATTGTTTAAAAAGGACAAATTGGAATTCCAACATTTTTCTATTCAAATTTTCATGGATTTCTCTGTTGGTCAACTAGATTGCCACCTAGTTGGATGATATTTTGTGTGGAAAAAGTTGTCTGTTGTCGAGTTGTTCTTTCCCTAACCTAGTGGATTTTCCCTTCGAATCCATGAAGGATCTTTCTTTTTGTTCAAAATGTCTCTTAAAAGTTTTGAATTCCTTTTGATATTTAGATGTCTCAACTCTTGGACCTCAGACTCATTTTAGTTCCTTCTATTGGGGCCCCATTTTACCTTGGTTGTTGGCAATCCCTTTATTGCATTGAAATGCAGATTTTATTGCCTAGTATGAGGTAGATGTGTCATGTCTGTCTATAACATTGACATGGTATGTCAACCAAAAATATTACTTAAAACAATAAAAAACAATACAAATAAATATATAAGGTCAACGAATCATTATCAACCACCTTAGATCCATTTTAACCCTAGATCTATGAAGCATCAAGAGAGATGACATCCTTGGAAGTACAATCCTTTTCAAGGGTGTAAAGAGTTAAGGTAAAGTTCTCGCATCAAGGGATATAATCCCTCTTGATGCTTGAGAGATTTGGGTTAAAATCAATCTAGACGGTGATGAATACAATCATTCAATTGTATTATGGCTTTGTTGTGATGCGTTTTTAACTTTGTTTGGCATGATACAAGCCTAAAAGTGTTCTACCTACAAGACTATCAATTTACCGTAGAAGTTGGAAAATGATATTAGTATTTTCTTTTGAGTTGTTTGTGTAATTTGTGATGTACTTAAGAATGTGTTTAAAGGATGTCCTCTTACATCTGTCTATGTGCATCCTTTGAGATGTCTCTTATATGATTTATATTGCATTCTTACTTATTAATATTACACTTATTGATATAGCGTTGAGAGCCTCTGGGACTCATAGTCATAGTATGACTTGCTGCTTTGTGATTGAGATGTAAATGAAATCAATTAGGTTGATGTTATCTCATTTATTATTTGTACATCCTTTGATTAATGAATATGTTATACTAGTTTGCGGCTTGAGCTCCTCAATGGTAGGGTTTGGATACATGGTAATTAAACATGAATGAATATTAGACATGTTTGTTAGCTTGGACTTTGCATGTACATGATTTGGACGTCATCTATGGAAAAAAGTGATGCTCTAGTTTTCTCTCTATCCTTGTATGATTAGAATAAGGGTTTGACATGATGCCTTTTTATAAGGTAATGGAAGTCAACATTTGTTTGTTTCTATTGCTTAATGCAATGATATATTAATGAACAAGCTTGATGTATAAGAAGTAGCCACAATTGAAGTAGATATAAGTAGGGAAGTAAACTTGTTGGTTTTCGAAGTCTGTTGTCTATTTTGTGTTTGTATTACTACCGCTTTTACCATAGGTGAATGTTAGAGTAGTTAATGCATATGCAGTGATGTGGCTATATATTGACATGGCATTTATAATTATCAAACATATTGAATATGAAACTATCATAATCTCTTTAATTACAATTATACTTTTTCATGGTGAAACCTCTAGAAAAGATTGTTAAAATGGAGCCTTAACCCTAAATTGGATCTAGGAAGAGGTTGATAGAGAGAAGAGATGATTAGGGATGAAATGACAAATGGAACGAGTTGTTATCTATACTAATAAAATCGTTTATGATTGCATGAATGATGATTTGAAGATATGCCGTGTTTATTCTAGATCATTACATGTTTAACCCCTTTTCCCTGTGTTGCAAATTGGATTGCATTTTACCAAAATTAGTATTATAGTATGTATGTGTCATGAGATTGGAGTAAATTGGCTGGAAAAGAATTGGGTTGTACATAAAACTAAGTTATGGATCGGATGGATTTTTGCGGATGATGTATGTAATATTCCTTTAGGTTTATAATTTTTCTCTGTTTACAACATTATATTTGATGGAAATTTCTGAACTTTTTTTCCAGGCACTGGAGATCATAGTTTTGAACGACGATTGCGCTTGGGTGGGCCATTATTAAAGTACAACATAGCAACTATGGTGCTTGAAAGGTAAAATTCTTTCTCTGCTATTGAAGAATGCCACATCAAGGGTTTCTTTCATTTTTGGTTGTTTTGAAACCTTAATAATCAAGAAGTAAAATCTTGAGGTTTCACATCTATTAAATTTGATAAGTAGGCATGGAATTTGACTCACAATAGTGATGTTGTATGGTGGAAAGATTAGGGAGAGGTTTGAAAGGATCAAGAAGCAATACATTGATTTGAAGTGACTATGTTGCAGCCCATTTTATGGACATCGTCGTCCCAAATTACAACATGGTGCAAAGTTGTTGTGCGTGAGCGATTTGCTTATGTTGGGAAGAGCTACAATTGAAGAAACCCGTACACTTTTATACTGGCTAGAAACCGAGGCCGGATTTAGCAAGACAGGTGTATGTGGCTTGAGCATGGGTAAGAGAACTTCATTGCCTTTGGGTACTTCTTACATCTTTTTAATTTTTAGTTGTTAATTATCATACATGTCTTACATCTTGTTTCTCAAAGGTGGAGTGCACGCTGCAATGGTTGGTTCATTGCATCCAACTCCGGTGGCTACCTTGCCTTTCTTAGCTCCACACTCTGCTGCGGTTGCTTTCTGTGAGGGCATTTTGAAGCATGGAACTGCGTGGGATGCATTGAGACGTGATGTACAAAGCGTCGGAATGACCATTGAGGAAGTGAGGGAACGCATGCGCTCGGTGCTATCATTAACTGATGTTACACAATTTCCCACTCCGAAATGTCCTTCATCAGTGATTTTTGTCGCTGCGACCGTAAGTTTGTTACATTATAAATGTTTTTATGCTTAGGATAATATATGCCATTTAAAAAATACTTGTTTCATGGAAGTGATGAGCTCAATAAGCATTAGTGACAATTACATTATGATCACTAAACCTTTGCCTATTGTGATCTCCAGGATGATGGTTACATTCCCAAGCATTCTATTTTAGAACTTCAACAAGCTTGGCCTGGGTCAGAAGTGAGATGGGTCACTGGGGGCCATGTGTCATCATTTATACTTCACAATGATGCATTCCGAAGGGCAATTAGGGATTCACTTGACCGCTTGCCGTGAAACCCTGATACACTATGTCGTTGCGTCCAATATTCATTCTTTATCATTTTTCATTTGGGTGTTTCTAGAAAAATCTAGGATGTCACAGAGAAATGGTTTGAATGCCATCAAATAAGCATTGTAATTTATATTTTAGATTTGGGTAAGATGGTGGATTAGTGAGACTCAACGTTATGGTACATAGCATCCCAATGATGAATTCTCAAAGGTAGTGGGGTGGACTTGGTTCCTTGGAAGTTCATGTAATTTTTGTATATCTTCATTTGTTAACCCATTTGGCTCAAGTATTGCCAAAAGGAAAAGAAGGAATGTAAAAATAAATGTACATCCACATTGGTGTTGAACTCGCAATTCATTTGAATAAATAATACAATTTTTCTTTGCATTTTCCTTATGAACTAGTGTGGAAGTTGTTGGGGATAATTCTTATAATTAATACAACCTATTCAACATTTTCAATGGGCAAAGGGAAATTTAATACTTTGGGTTGTCTGCTTTCTTACTTGCAAGAAAGCAATCCATACATATTTAATGAGTACATTTGTTGTGTCATAGAACAAAGACATTTTGAATGTCAAATCATAATAACTCTTCTCTAGGAGATCACGAAGTAGAAATTAGAATATAAAGATAAAAAATATCTCTGATTTTCTCTTTTAAATAACATCATGTGTGGAGCATGTTAATATCACCTAAAATACACAATTGATTCGTTGGTATTGAATAACAAGTAATGTTATTGTTCAATATAATTGTTATATGGCAAGCAATATTTGGAGCAACAAAACATCTTCAAGGGAAGACTTTTGATCCATCTTACCATGTTTATTGCCTATTGCAATTGTAACAATATTTAAACTCGTTTTAAGATCTTTTTGGAAAGAACTCCCGCAGCTAGTAAATGGAATAACCTCTTGTGATAAAGGGTCTATGTTAGAATGCTTTGAAAGTTGGATCTAAGATAAAACTGTCGATGCTCATAGAGCCTTTCCATGTTATGGCTTATTATGGGGTCTATGGTTGTCTAGAAATAAAACGATTTTTCAAGATAATCTTTTTTGATAGGTCAAATAACCCATTCTATAAGACCGTCTTATAAAGAATGTTGGAAGGCCCTATTTAAAAAGCTCCCAGGGTTTTAAAGGAACTAGTGATTGATTTTTCATTAGCCCGGGGTTTCTTTGATGTTGCCCATGAAGTAATTCTAGTTAAGTGTGGGGCTGGGGTGATCCTTCACTTGTCTTCTCTTCAATTTTTTTTGTTGAAATAGTTTGACCACCCTAGAACGAAGTGGAATTATTGGTTGAAAAACAAAATTCTTCATTTCCAAATATAAAATCATATTTGGATATTCGTTTGAGAGTTGTACACGTGGTCTTGATTGCAAGCGAAGACGTGTAGTTCTTGGGTCGTTTTTTCTCAACTTTGGGTCATTTTCTAGGTCCAAGTTTGACCACCCTCGAACGAAGTGGAATTATGGGTTGAAAAGCAAAATTCTTCATTTCCAAATATGAAATCATATTTGGATACTCGTTTGAGAGTTGTACATGTGTTATTAATTGTGAGCGAAGATGTGTAGTTCTTGGACCATTTTTTCTCAACTTCGGGTCTTTTTCTAGGCCCAAGTTTGACCACCTTTGAATGGAGTGGAATTATGGGTTGGAAAACAAATTTTTTCATTTCCAAATATGAAATCATATTTGGATACCCGTTTGAGAGTTGTACACGCGGTCTTGATTGTGAGTGAAGACGTGTAGTTCTTGGGCTGCTTTTTCTCAACTTCGGGTCAGATTTTGAGTTCAAATTTGACCACCCTCGAACGAAGTGGAATTATGGGTTGAAAAACAAAATTCTTCATTTTCCAAATATGAAATCGTGTTCGGATACCCGTTTGAGAGTTGTACACGTGGTCTTGATTGCAAGCGAAGACGTGTAGTTCTTGGCCCATTTTTTCTCAACTTCGGGTCAGATTCTAGGCCCAAGTTTGACCACCCTTGAACGAAATGGAATTATGGGTTGAAAAACAAAATTCTTCATTTCCAAATATGAAATCATATTTGGATACCCGTTTGAGAGTTGTACATGTGGTCTTGATTGCGAACGAAGACGTGTAATTCTTGGGCCGTTTTTTCTCAACTTCAGATCAGATTCTAGGCCCAAGTTTGACCACCCTCGAACGAAGTGGAATTATGGGTTGAAAAGAAAAATTCTTCATTTCCAAATATGAAATCATATTTGGATACCTGTTTGAGAGTTGTACATGTGGTCTTGATTGCGAACAAAGACGTGTAGTTCTTGGGTTGTTTTTTCTCAACTTTGGGTCAGATTCTAGGCCCAAGTTTGACCACCCTCGAATGAAGTGGAATTATGGATTGAAAAGCAAAATTTTTCATTTTCAAATATGAAATCATATTTGAGTACTCGTTTGAGAGTTGTACACGTGGTCTTGATTGCGAGCGAAGACGTGTAGTTCTTGGGTTGTTTTTTCTCAACTTCGGGTCAGTTTCTAGGCCCAAGTTTGACCAGCCTCGAACGAAGTGGAATTATGGGTTGAAAAGAAAATTTTTTCATTTCCAAATATGAAATCGTATTTGGATTCTTGTTTGAGAGTTGTACACGTGGTCTTGATTGCGAACGAAGACGGTAGTTCTTGGGTCATTTTTTCTCAACTTCGCGTCACATTCTAGACCCAAGTTTGACCAGCCTCTAACGAAGTGGAATAATGGGTTGAAAATCAAAATTCTTCATTTACAAACATGAAATCATATTTGGATACCTGTTTGAGAGTTGTACACGTGGTCTTGATTGCGAGCGAAAACGTGTAGTTCTTGGGCCGTTTTTTCTCAACTTCGGGTCACATTCTAGGCCCAAGTTTGTCCAGCGTCAAACGAAGTGGAATTATGGGTTGAAAACAAATTTCTTCATTTCCAAATATGAAATCATATTTGCATACCCGTTTGAGAGTTGTACACGTGCTCTTGATTGCGAGCGAAAACGTGTAGTTCTTGCGCCGCTTTTTCTAAACTTCAGGTCACATTCTAGGCCCTAGTTTGACCAGCCTCGAACGAAGTGGAATTATGGGTTGAAAAGCAAAATTCTTCATTTCCAAATATGAAATCATATTTGGATACCCGTTTGAGAGTTGTACACGTGGTCTTGATTTTTGAGCGAAGACGTGTAGTTCTTGGGCCTCTTTTTCTCAACTTCGGGTCACATTCAAGGCCCAAGTTTTACCAGCCTTGAACGAAGTGGAATTATGGGTCGAAAATAAAAATTCTTCATTTCCAAATATGAAATTATATTTGGATACATGTTTGAGAGTTGTACAAGTGGTATTGATTGCGAGCAAAGACGTGTAGTTCTTGGACCGTTTTTTCTCAACTTTGGGTCACATTCTAGGCCTAAGTTTGAACGAAGTGGGATTATGGGTTAAAAAGCAAAATTCTTCGTTTCCAAATATGAAATCATATTTGGATACTCGTTTGAGAGTTGTACACGTGGTCTTGATTGGGAGCGAACATGTGTAGTTCTTGGGCCGCTTTTACTCATCTTCGAGTCACATTCTAGGCCCAAGTTTGAACGAAGTGGGATTATGGGTTGAAAAGCAAAATTCTCTGTTTCCAAATATGAAATCATATTTGGATACCCGTTTGAGAGTTATACATGTGGTCTTGATTGCGAGCGAAGACGTGTAGTTCTTGGGCACTTTTTCTCAACTTCGGGTCACATTCTAGGCCTAAGTTTGAACGAAGTGGGATTATGGGTTGAAAAGAAAAATTCTTCGCTTCAAAATTTGAAATCACATTTGGATACCCGTTTGAGAGTTGTACACGTGGTCTTGATTGCGAGCGAAGACGTGTAGTTCTTAGGTCGTTTTTTCTCAATTTCGAGTCACATTCTAGGCCTAAGTTTAAACAAAGTGGGATTATGAGTTGAAAAACGAAATTCTTCGTTTCCAAATATGAAACCATATTTGGATACTAGTTTGAGAGTTGTACACATGGTCTTGATTGCGAGCAAAGACGTGTAGTTCTTGGGATGTTTTTTCTCAACTTTGGGTCACATTCTAGGCCCAAGTTTGAACGAAGTGGGATTATGAGTTGAAAAGAAAAATACTCTGTTTCCAAATATGAAATCATATTTGGATACCCATTTGAGAGTTGTACACGTGGTCTTGATTGTGAGCGAAGACGTGTAGTTCTTGGGACATTTTTTCTCACCTTCGGGTCACATTCTAGGCCCAAGTTTGAATGAAATGGTATTATGGGTTGAAAAGAAAAATTCTCCGTTCCCAAATATGAAATCATATTTGAATACCCGTTTGAGAGTTGTACACGTGGTCTTGATTGCGAGCGAAGAGGTGTGGTTCTTGGGCCGCTTTTTCTCAACTTCGGGTCACATTCTATGCCCAAGTTTGACTATCCTCGAACGAAGTGGGATTATGGGTTGAAAAGAAAAATTCTTCAATTCCAAATATGAAATCATATTTGAATACCCGTTTGAGATTTGTACATGTGGTGGTGATTGCGAGCCAAGACATGTAGTCCTTGGGCCGTTTTTTCTCAACTTCGGGTCACATTCTAGGTCCTAGTTTGACCAGCCTCGAACGAAGTGGAATTATAGGTTGAAATTTTTTTTTCTTCATTTCCAAATATGAAATCATATTTGGATACCCGTTTGAGAGTTGTACACGTGGTCTTGATTCCCAAGTTTGAACAAAGTGGGATTATGGGTGGAAAAGAAAAATTCTCTGTTTCCAAATATGAAATCACATTTGGATACCCATTTGAGAACTGTTGTACATGCGCTCTTGATTCTGAGCGAAGATGTGTAGTTCTTGGGCCATTTTTTCTCAAATTCGGGTGACAACCTAGGTTCAAGATTGAACGAAGTGGGATAATGGGTGGAAATGCAAAATTCTCCGTTTCCAAATATGAAATCATATTTGGATACCCATTTGAGAACTGTTGTACACACGGTCTTGATTGCGAGTGAATATGTGTAGTTCTTGGGTTGTTTTTTCTCAACTTCAGGTCACATCCTACGCCCAAGTTTGAACGAAGTGGGATTATGGGTCGAAAAACAAAATTCTCCGTTTCCAAGTATGAAATCATATTTGGATACCCATTTGAGAGTTGTACATGTGGTCATGATTGCAAGCGAAGATGTGTAGTTCTTGGGCCGCTTTTTCTCAACTTCGGGTGACATCCTAGGCCCAAGTTTGAAAGAAGTGGGATAATGCTTGGAAACTCAAAATTCTTCGTTTCCAAATATGAGATCATATTTGGATACCCATTTGAGAATGGTTGTACACGCGGTCTTGATTGCGAGCGAAGACTTGTAGTTCTTGGGCCACTTTTTCTCAATTCGAGTGACATCTGTAGTGTACCTTTTCGCTTACCCAGAGCTTATAATGCACTATGTAACAAACTGTACATGGACTTTTACAGAAAACATACATAATTGTACAATCACACATGTAACAACAAAGAGATACATTTTAATTCTCAGAATAAACATATAGTTACTGTTATAATTAGACAATCCATAGGTTTCAACAGTGTTTCATTTACACAGCGGAAAACATGATAATTTATGTATCACAGTCATGCAAAATGTGATAAGAACATAGTTAGATACTTATCTTGTAACAGTGGTGAAATCCACCAACCAAGTGCAGGCCTTCCACGAACCTCCCAGCCTTAG
>ML782992.1:34758-58405 GCA_009831015.1 Picea engelmannii
ATATATGCATTAGGAAATTAACGTCATCAAAGTCAATAACAACACAAATCCAACACATTGACATAAATAACAACAACACTTGATCACACATAGACATAAATAGCGACGCAGTTCCATACATTACAATCAAATGTATCAAATATATAAACAATGATCGACCACGTCACAGTACAGAAAATACAACCCACCCAACCTATCTTGCATGGTTAGGACCTCCAGGACACATAAGCAACGCTCAATCCCTAGATTCATCTAATTTATTTTGACCACTTAAGGTCTCATGCATAACAACTGTTTTGAGGAATAAGGAGGTTTCTAAGTCCCATAATCAATCACATATCATCATTATTCTAATGGCGCAAGATAATATAAATACCCAATCAATCATAAGTCAACATTATCCCAAGGCGCAAGGGTAATCAAAAGTATTTTCAACGGTGCAAGAGAATATAAATACTTAATCCATCAAATGTCAATGTTATTCTATGGTGCAAGAATAATCAAATTTATTTTAAATGGTGCAAGAAATGTTAATACTTAATCAATCATAAGTCAACATTATTCTAAAGGCGCAAGCGTAATCAACTTTACTTTATCATTTATACATCATCATTACTCCAAAGCACAAGGCTATCTAATTACTTAATCATCATCCCATTCCATGGTGCAAAGGCAATCATCCATTTTATTTCATGGCGCAAGCAACCATTTAACCAATCATACATCACCTTAAATTCATGGCACAAGAAAATTCATTAATTTGTTTCGTGGCACGAAGTAAGCAAATTACATAACAGATCATACATCAACATTTGAATTATGGCGCAAGAGTAACCATAAATTTTACTTTCATGACACAAAGGAAAACATCAATTTTATTTTCAAGGCACGTGATTACTAAATTTACTAAATTAAACAATAATTCATCAACGCGCGATTTATCAAGTTCTGAATTAATCATAAATCAACATTCTTTCATTCATGGCGTGACAAGATAATCCACTATACTTAACATTTTTAAAGCAATCATGAGTGTGATTGAGCAAGAGTACAATTCATAAGATATAATTTAAGAGCGTGCAACAATCTTACTCTCAAGTAGCGTAGCTATACATCTAATTTTTGGGGATATCCTTTAAGGAAATAATCAGAATTTAAAGGGCTAAGGTTTTATTTTCTTGCAAGAACCCCAAGAAGAGTAACCTTCTTAAAGTCATACTTATTATTAAATCAATATTTCTCAATGTTAAATATAGAGGAATGAAAGGAGTACATCTCACCAGATACTCGGGTTGCGGGTTGCATGAGTGTAACGATCATAACAAGGATACCAATAAAAGAATGCAAAATTTTATCATTTAAATAGAAGTCTCAAGCATAATTACATTGCCATCTTACGATATGCATAGTAGAAGGAGGTCCTTCCTTTAAGTGTTGATCTAGGCCCTAAATTCAATAGAGTGAGGGTTAAATGTAACTTTTCTTCCTTTAACTAAAGCTTTTCATACAAATCCCATAAGTCGCATAAGTAGATCTCTAAAAATAAGGATCATTTTTCACCAGTTAAGGTATGCTCTAGAGAATTAGAGCGATTTTTAAGTCTAGTCTTAAAGAAAACTTAAGTGCACCAATTCTTAATGGAGCAATAGAAAAACGGGAAAATGAGAATCGAAATTTCCTTTCCTTCGAAAGGCTTCGAAGCACGGAATCTAAGAAAATGAGACCAGTTAATTAAGGGTGGGACCGACGCTTTCGCATCCGTCACGAGGCCGCGCTTGCGCACTGGGCGCCAAGGGAGGGCGCACGCATGCAGTCTGTCTGGGAGGTGGTCCAATGGACGTCGTCCCGAGGGTGCTCTAAGGGAGAGGCTTGGTGCGAAGGAAGGTCCCGAGCTGCGTGACCTGTAACTGTCACGCGCATGGAGGGATGAATCCAGAAGCACTGCGTTTGCATGCATTTGATGCTGCACTGATGTGAATACCCGCGCGGGGCAACTCACAGGAGATTAGAACAGAACTGGGTGTAGGCGACTCCCGAAGACCCACCAATCCAGTATTGTAGGGAAATCAAGGAAGGTTGTGCAAGGAGAGGGTGCCTTGGCCAGGCAAAATCATTCGAGGAAAGGAGTAAAGGGAGGGCGTTGTAGCTGGCCCAAAATCTGCCAACTTGGCTTCTTCTGATACAAACTAAATGTAACTAAACAATAATCAATCAGCAGTTGCAACCTCAATTTAGACAAGATATCTGTCAAAACGTGCAGGGAGAGGGCGCACAAGGAAACCCAGGTCTCTGTCAAGAAAAGGATAAAACGGAGGGCAAAATCATTTTAAAACGCAGAGAACTCATGGGTAGGAACACAAGGCGGTTTCTCACAATGCATGGAACATTTTCTTTTAAAAAGCGCAGAGAAATAACCTGTTTGCACTCCACGAAGAATTTTATAACTTCGGTTACTGTCAAAGAATAACTTCGTTGTAGAGAAGTAATTTATTGGCATTCCAGGAATAAATTCATGGCTGAGAAATAACTTGGGTGCATTCTAATCATAACTTCGTTTGCAGCAGGGATAACTTTGGTTGCATGCGCATCCAGCAACCCTGGATGAATATGGACAGGAGTTACGACACTGGACCTGCCATCCAGGAAGGACTTTTCACAACAAAGATTACCATCGAAGCCATTGTTCTTCGCAGGGTCAGTGAACCAAATTTTGGGTTAACCATCTTTGCATTCAACAACATATACTAAAGGTTTATTGAGTTCTGAGCTCAAGTTATTAACATATAAATTACAACTTTAAAACCCATAGGTATCCTAAAACAACTATAATAACCTGCAATTATATTGGGGGAAGGAAGCTTTTGTGTAGAAAAACATTCATTGTTAATTTTATACATAAAATACACTATTCAAATTAATTCCACTACAATCTCTATGTAAAAAACAAAAGGAAATACCATAACCATCGAACATAGTCTTGACTACGATCCTTGGCAATTGGTGTTTCCTTTCTTCGTCTGCTTGCTCTGCTTGCTAATAGTGGAGACTTTACCGATACCTACCAGTCACGTTAGGGATACTCTTCTTCCCCCTTAGCCCCCTTAGCCGCAAAAAGGCCACGCACACAACCATAAATCCTCTAGCTCCCAACTCACCTCGCAAGGTAGAGCCACCACTCTCTTTCAAGCTGGGTATCCCAACTCTCACAAGAAAAACTAGTCAACAATATTTCAGCACCATAACTTTACTCATGACCTGTGTCCCTACTACTCTCATTGAAACCAATTGTTTTTATAGAATTTTCCTAAATGACAACCCCCACTTGCACATTTAATTCACTTTTTAATTAGATAATTTAGAATTACTTCCCCCCTTACACCTGTCAAATTTTCTCTTAGTTGCACAAGTAAGTTCACACTTTATTTTATTTAAAATCAATTTCTCTCACCTCTCCTAAAAGAGCTCATTAAATCACTCCTAGTTGTCTCTTTATTCCCCATATTCTCATTTATGACTAAGGCCTTACTAAATCTGAGTTGAGTTAAAATTTGAATCATCTCCTAGTTAAACTAGTGTTAATTAGACTCTAGATTCTTTTCTATGTTTGCACAATTCTTTTATGCTTTATTCATTTCTTATATTAAATTTCATTTTGGTATTTTCTTGTACATATGAGTATAATCTTAATTCTTTAGACTTATTTCCTTTTTCTTAATTTCTTAATTTGATTTACCTCCTTCCTAAATTAATTGAGTTAATAATTATAGTTTTGCCTCTTTACAAGAACTTAGACATAGGCTTAAAATCTAGAATAGGCTTCGAATTTTTTTACAAGAATTTATAATCAATAATTTACTCATTAAATTGTTTTGAATCTGAAAAAATGTCAATTTAATTTATTGTTTTCTAGGCCACCTAGATTCGTTGACTCAAGTTTTATTTATGTGACGTGCCCTTCAAGATGCACTCTGTGGTCCAAGGGTGCCACTCGCCTTTGACTCAAATTTTTAATTACGTGACGTGTCCTTCAAGACGCACTCTGTGCTCCAAGGATGCCACTCTTCTTTGACTAGTTTTGGTAGTTGTCCAACCCTTGGAGTCAACACTCCATTCGAGTGACCTTGTGAGAGACTAAGGGCTTCTAAGGAATAAGGACCATGCTTTATTGTGCACCCCTTATAAATCTTCGTGAGTGATTGTCTCAGTCTGCCCTCACGACATCATGGACCTCTTGAACTAGGTAATCATTAATCTACAATTCAAGCCACAGAGGGAGTGCTAGTTGGCTGTGACAGGGAAGTTGTCACACCTCTCCCTCAATATCTGGTCTATGTGCATGGCCCCCTTACTTCTTATGTGAGTCACATTAGCAAGCAATCATCAACCTACATCCATCAATGAAACACTGTCAATGATCCATAAAAAAACATCATAATATAATCGATCATATATCACATATGCATAAATGAAATACTGAAACCAATACAATCCACTCCCTGACTCAATCCAGAGTCTAAGAAGGTTCATTGATTCCCTTGGCATCCACAATCTGTCTAGTGTCCTGTACACACAGGGAACTCATCAATAACATCTGTCAATATGCATATAATAAATAACATAAAACCATAATACATCAACATCATCATAAACATCCATAAGTAAAACAATAACCATGTACTCTAATTGGATCACTTGCATGCAAGTGTCCTCAAAGCATAAGTCTATAACATGTGCTCGCAAGAGAGGGATGTTACATACACCCCATCTTGTTTTAAACTTTGTCCCGAAGTTGTACAATATATAAAATGCAGTAAATACAGTATCTGACAAAATCTAAATATCTACTCTATCAAATAGGTAAGGAATTGTTGATGCATATCATATGTGTCTTCCCAAGTAATCGAGTGTGGAATATAATTGTCTCATTGGACCTTGACCTGATCAATTGTTTGACGTTGTAGCCGTCGAATGAGATGGTCCAGAATGTGGATTGGCTCTGACGTGAGTGCTCCCTCGTCCGACACCACAAGGAACTCATGTCAATCTGATGTCTAGGATCACTAACATAAGGTCGCAAATAGATACAATAAAAACATTCTTTCCACAATTTTAAAAGGCCCCACAAACCCAGGAGAGTTTAGCACCCTTTACAAACTTAATCGAACTTTTGTGTGGTTTCACCGGCAGAAAAAATTTGTCACCAACTTCATGATCACGGTCAACGCGATGCACATCAACATAACTTTTCTTTCAATCTTTCGCTTCTTTAATCCTTTGTCTTATCGTTTACATTTGTTCTTCCATTTCTTGTATCATTCTAGTCCCACTAGGACCCTATCCTCAAGTCGATTCCAGCTCAATGGCATCTGACATGGTCGCCCGTAAAGAAAATCAACGGTGCCATATTAACGGTACCTTGATAGTTGTTGTTGTACGTAAACTCTACCAGTGTCAAGAAATCCTCTCAATGCTTCGGTTGGTCCATCACATACATATGCAACATATCTTCTAAAATTTGGTTCGTTCCTTATGTATGCTCATCTGTCTCAAGGTGATATGTTGTACTAAAGTTTAGTTGTGTTCCCAAGGCCTCTTGGGAACTAGTCCAAAATCATCCTGTAAACATTGATCCTCTATCGGATATGATTCTTTTTGGCACGCCATGCAATATCACAATATCATTGACAAAATTCTAGCTATGTCTAGTGCCTGATATGTCATATGCACAGGAATCAAATGTGAACTCTTTGTCAGAGTGTCAACTACCACGAAAATTGAGTCGTGCCTCCTTGTTGTCAATGGCAATCCAATAATGAATTCTATCGAAATGACCTCATATTTCGATTCTGGAATAGCGTGTGGTTGTAGTAATCTTGTCGGATGTCTATGTTCAGCCTTCACTCGCTAACATTATAGACACCTCACCACATAGCTAAATATGTTTGCCTTCATTCCTTTCCATAAAAATAAGGGCTTAAGATCTGGCCTCATCTCCGTGACTCCTGGATGAGCCATGTATATTTCTCTATGAGCTTCACTTAATTTCAAACTTCTCAATTCGTCGTTAGGAGGTACGTAAATCCAGTTATTATACCTCATCAATCCGTTGTTGTTCAATGCATAACCTTAAAACCTTCGTACCATCATGGTGTCTTGTTCGATATTTTCCTTGACCTCTTTATACCAATCATCATCGAACTATATAGTTAGATTCTTTTCTCGAAGATTCGTCTGAAGAGCTATCACCGAGAATATGTGTGGCCTCCGACTCAATGCATATTCCACTTTGTTCACCGTTTCTTCAATGTAATTAATCTCAAATCGTATTTGTTAAGTAATTATGACTAATGACCTTGTCGCGCGTTCAAGTCATTCTATGTGAAAAGTGTTGCAATCCATAGTGATCCCCCTTTTTTTCATTCGAATTTCCATTCGATCAAATAGTGTCTCCACACTCTCTAAGCATACATAAAGGCCAATAACTCCAAATCATGTGTTGCGTAGTTCTCCTCATGATTTCTTAATTTCCTTGAGATGTAGGTGATCACTCAACCTTCTTGCATCAATACTCTGCCTAAACCTTCCTTAGATGCATTTGCGCATACTAGGAAATCCCTGTCCATGACAGGTAATTTTATTATTGGCGTTGTCATCAACAACCCCTTGCACCTTTCAAATGCTTCCGCACACTTCTTGGGCCATACAAACTTCTTGTTTTTCTTCTGCAATTTCGTGATCGGATTTTCTATCTTCAAAAAACCTTCGACGAACCATCGGTAATACCCTGCTAAACCCAAAAATATGCATACTCCTGGTACGTTTGTCGGTGCATGCCATTCCATAATAGCCTCTACCTCTACCTGGTCCATAGCAATGCCCTCACCAGATATAACATGCTCTAAGTAATGAATCCTTGAGAGCATTTCAACAGTTTCGCGTAAACACTGTAATACTAAGTGCAAATGTTCATCACGTGCTTTCGTTGTTCGAGAATATATCAATATGTCATCAATGAATACTTGAAAAAACTTGTCCAAGTATTCGCAGAACACCCCATCGATCAATCTCATGAATACCCCCAGAGCGTTTGTCACTCCAAACGGTAAAATGGTAAACTTGTAGTGTTTGAACCTCGTCTTGAATGCGGTCTTAGGATTATCTTCCTCTTTAATTCATAATTGGTGATAACATGATCTCAAGTCAATATTTGAAAACACCATCGTGTCTTTCATTTGATCAAACAAATCTCCTATTCTTGGCAACAGATACTGGTTCTTGATTGTTTCCTTGTTAAATTGATGGTAGTCGATAAAGACTCTTCACGACCCATCCTTCATTCTTATGAAAATAACAGGTGCACCCCAAGGTGACACACTTGGACATATGAGTCCTAGGTCCAACAACTCCTTCAGTTTCAATTTCAATTCTTGTAATTCAGGTGTCGACATCCGATAAGGCATTCTTGCTATCGGTTCAATTCCAGGTTTCAAGTCGATGCTGAACTCCAATTCTCTTTTGAGTGGCAATCACGATAACTCTTATGGAAAAACACCATCAAACTCTCGTACTGCCTGAAGGTCTTCCAATCCTTCTGCCTCGCCTTGTTCATTGAGCGCCAAGATTGTGTATATCTTGCATCCTTTGTGCATGCTCTTTTGCAGTTGTAGGGAAGAATGAACCTCAAGGACACTCCTTGGTTTCTTCCTACGATCACCCTTCTTTGTCCCTCATCATCGGTCAAACTCAACTGTTTCGTCTTATAGTTGAGCATCACATCATGCGATTCCAACCAGTCCATATCGATCATGATGTCATACGATCCTAAGATAGTGACATATAGGTCGAACTTCATTACCAATCTCCCAAGTTAATGTGACAGTATGTAACCCTTCCTATGGCCTTCTGTTTGGCACATGAAGCCCTTTCTACATATCTAAACTCGTTATGTTCGACTGCCTTTACCTTAAATATTTTCAGCGCTACACTAGAAATAAATCTCTTTGTAGCAACGAGATCTATCAAAATACTAAAAGTTTGGTTGGTGATGGTACCTGATGTCTCAAGCACAGTGGACTAGTGCTCAGCTTGGCGGTTGCTCACCACTGCATGAATCTTGTGGGCCTTTCCCAAATATCCAAATGTAGTGTGTCATGTTGATGCAACTACTCTAGCCCTCTCAACCTGACAGTCTCATTGGTAATGTGTCTCTCCAAGTGTCCATCATCCGGTCTTCAACCCAGTACTCCTGGTCCCTGAAGTAGATGTTGTTGGCCTACCTAAGGTCATCTGTCCAGTTGCTCTTGCAAGAGTCCTTCCCTGACCCCCATTGGTCAGCTCTTCCTCAGTTATGAGGGTCTTCTAGACTACATCATGCAACGTTTGAGGCATCAGAATCCTCACCTTCACATGAATTTTGAAGTTAAGGCCAAACACAAACTTGTTGACCTTTAGCTTCTCCGTGTTCATATGAGGGGCATACCGAGGTAGCTCCATAAATAGGCCCTCATATTCTGGCACCATACGACCACCCTATCGTAAGGCGTTAAACTCATTGAGATGGCTCTCGATGAATTACTCCAATAAATACCTCTCCCAGAACCATTCCTCAAACAGTTCCCATGAAACACCTTCGACGACCATGTTTAGTTGAGGTTAGAGTGTGTTCCACCAAGAAGAGCACTCCCTTTCAGCTGAAATACCGCCATGTGGACCTTCATGTTGGAGGTGTAGTCATGAAGTGCAACGCACATCGCCACATTCTCCAAACATGCCTCAGAGGCTAAGCCGTCCGTGGCACCCATGAACTCAAGAAACTTCACCTTCTCAAGTTCTCTATGAACACTACCACTACCAGCGGGAGTGCGCTGTGAACCCTCATTGGGTACAGGCACCCTAGCCTCATCTCTATCTAGTCGATAATAAAGGCCTATGACATCCTCATAAAGGATCTCATCAAACCAACCACATCCCACATGCATCTGATCCTTACCAATGACTTTTTCTTCTCCTTGGGGTTAGACCCCTTGATCCAGAACTAGATCCATGAGCTTGATGGGGCTCAGAAAGGCCTAAAAATAAAAGTTCTCAGAATGGATTCAAAATGGATGTGTGTGTAGGCCTCGTCGATACAAACCGAACGCAACTTGAACGATATCAAACGAACGTCATATTCTCCAGATATCACGATTTGTTCATTTTGTCAAATAGGCAAAAAAATGCTGACTATACAGTCCATACAGTGCCACATGGCATATGACTGTATAGGTCGTACGATCATACATCTGACGTGGTAGAGTATGTGGCATTGACGTGGATAGAGGTTGACTACGTAGATGATGTGATAGGTGGACCAATCTGGGAGTGCCATGTGTCACCACTACAAGGGTGACACGTGGCACATCTGTGTTGATGATGTGGAAGGTATGGACACATGGCAGGAGTGTTGACGTGGCAGTGGTTGTTGACGTGATCACTTGGAATTTATTGGTTGATTGACGTGGCTTATTCAGACAAATGGGAAGGTGCCATGTGGCCTAGACATGGGCTGCCACCTGGCACCTCTTTAATGGTTGATGGTTGCAAAAATTTTATGACTTCCGAGGAGTCGACCTCGCGACCTCAGGCAGGGGCATAGATATTTCACATAGGTCGGGCACCAGCCCACCTATACATTGGTTCTTACCACTATACCTTTCTATAAATATTTTAATTTGAAAAGGGGTATGGTTGGAGGCGGAAAGGGTTGGGGCCTAGCCCTAGCCCACGATCATATCACAACCATACGACCACCGTCAAGCACTCGGGCGCAACGCATCCAATGATAAGGTTTGGCACAAGGATATATCATATACACCATGTGACTCGGGGTGATGACCAATGGCCAGGTGCACTGATCGGGCCCTGATCCTATGATGGTGCCATGCGACCAAAGCTAGCGAAGGAGAGGCCAGCGCGCAACCCCTAGGGGGTTGGCGCTTGGTCACATGATTCCATACGATCATGAAAAGGGGGCAGGCACATAGGCCAATGGGGATTGCCCCAATATATTTGCAAAAAGTGGTTTTTATACCATATGTTAAGATTTTTATGGATTTATTCAGCTGTTTTTGGAGATTTTGGCTAATATTGGGAGATATTGGGCCCTTTTTTAGGCCAGATCTTGGGGAGAAGTTGGGATATGGTTACCAAATTCATATCTATATAAACTAGGGCTTATTGAATCCATGGGAGGACATTCAGAGCAGGTTTATGCTGAAGATTTTTCAAGCCAAGGCCATTTTTATGCAGGGAAGTTGTTGAGGAGAGCACATTTGTGGGCCATTTCTGGGATCTTTGGTCATCTGATTTGAGTGTTGTTTCTTTTGTTGGGTTCTAGAGATCTGGTAGAACAAGACCAGATCAGTTTGTAACCTTTTTGGCACTATTGTGATGTACTTTTAAAGCTTCGAACAGAAATAAGAAAGCCTCACCCACTGAGACAAAGGCCCGGAGACGTAGGTGAGATTGTCGAACTCCGTTATCAAATTGGTGTTTATGGTTTGTTTTTGTTAATTTCTTATTTCATATCTGTATATGTTTATATGGCTGTTATGTTTCTTCTATAAATATTCCTCTTTCATTCAACTTCCTAAATGGTTAATTAACACATGCTAAAAAACTCAACCATTGTCATTTAAAAAATCTTTCTGGATCACCCCTCTGGCATGGATGCTATTGGAGGCGTCATGCCTCTACCCCTCGCACCACATCATCTACCTCCATGGTGTCCTCTAATCATGATTTCTGTGCAAACACATTTCAATTTCATTAGCGATAAATTATTAATCAAGTGTTTAATACAGTGGAAGGCGTAATGACCCCAAGTCGCAGGGTTGAACTTGTTTTGATACCATGTGTAATGTCCCCTCTGGTATGACCATGAAAAGNAATATATATATATATATATATATATATATATATATATATATATATATATATATTTGCATTAGGAAATTAATGTGAACGTATAATTCATAACCACGCATAATCAACACGACATCATAATTAAAAGCATTAGAAGTGACACATCACCGAATTCAATAACGACACAAAGCCAATGCATTGACATAAATAGAAACGACACTTGATCACACATAGAGATAAATAGTGATGCAATTCCATACATTACAATCAAATGTAGCAAATATATAAATAATGACCGACCACGTCATTGAACCTAAAATATAACTCGCCCAACCTATCATGCATGGTTAGGACCTCCAAGACACATAAGCAACGCTCAAGCCCATGATTCATCTGATTGACTTTTACCACTTAAGGTCTCAGGGATGGCCACTATTCTAAGGAACAAGGAGGTGTCTAAGTCCCATAATCAATCACATATCATCATTATTCAAATGGTGCAAGAGAATATAAATACTCAATCAATCATAAGTCAACATTATCCCAAGCTGCAAGAGTAATCAGTTGTATTTTCAATGGTGCAAGAGAATATAAATACTTAATCCATCAAATGTCAACGTTATTCTATGGCGCAAGAATAATCAACTTTATTTTAAATGGCACAAGGGATATTGGCCTCTAAAAGAAGAAGTCAGCCTAGACAAGAGCCAAAGAGCACTATAAATAGAGGGCACTTGAGCTCATTTGGTCATTCACACTCTCACATCTCACACAAGACAAGTGGTACGCAAGTTTGGAGAAGGAGTGTAATTGTAGCTACTACAACTAGGATTCCAGTATTGGTTTTTGGTTTATGGACTTTATGTTTGGTGTGTTATTCTTGGAGAAAGAGAGATGTGCTATCTCTTGGTTATCTATTAGGTCTGGTACTGCTTCCAGAATTATTCTATCTATCAAGGTTATGGTGCTCGGGGTTGGTTGTATGCCTATGGTTGGGTGACAATATTGAGATATTTTCTATGGAAAAACGAGCACATTTCTTATATTCTAACAGGTTATTTCCCACACTATCTTCAAACAATATAACCATTGGAAGATAGATTGGGAAGTTATTTTTTAAGCTCGTTGTGGCACCAGTTATAGTTGCAGCTAGGTTTTATGATTATGTAGTTGAACAAACCCTAACCCTTGTGTTTGGGAACTTTTGGTGAAGCATTTGACCTAATTCCTTGACATCCTAGTGTGCCCTAGCCTAGCACACCTCTTGGTGCCCTCGGTTAACAAAAACTTCAGGTTTGAATTTTTGGTCAAAGTCAAAGGTTGACTTCTGGTCAAATTAATTTTGTGGTCAAATTTGAAATTCTAGAGTTTCTAGCTTGTTCTAATCATTGAATCTCCTGATTTGGTTTCTAATCTCTTATTTTCAAGATGGTATCTAGTTTCATATTGGAAGACAAGCTAGACAATGCTACAAGACTCAAAGGTATGCACTTGTATATGTTATCCAAGTTATATCATCTAGCAAAACATGAGTGTGTTTGTAGGGAAAGTACTAGAAACCTTGTCCAAGTTGTAATATTGGATTCATTGCATTCAAAAGAACAAGCACACCCTCCATAGCAAGTGAGGCTTTCATGTTTCAGGTTTGATTAAATTGTTGAGCTTCAAATTTGTATATATCAAGGGTGATAGTTGCTACATTACAAAAACAGTGTTTGAAAGGTTCTATTATTGCTAGGTGCAATGAATACTTGACTACATATGAATACCATTGATACAAATGCTTATTGTACTTGTTTGCAAGATGAACTAACATTTCCTCTAGAGAGATATGTCTTGTTTTCTCTTGTTGTTCTTGTTCTGGGCAAGTACCCTTGTGAAATATGTTTGATGAACAATTTTTATGGAAGTTGTCATAGAAGAAGTTTATAAGGATGATACAATGCTTGAAACAAATACCAAATGGGCAACAATCAGAAAAAATAGAAACAAACTTGAAGAGACTCAAAGGGAGTCAAACTCAGAAAGAAGTCGATAATCAAGAGGAAACTAGTATAAACTTGTGACACATTGTATAAAGAAACTAGACGAAAACATGGACTCTCTCAGATGGAGGGAGATGATTACAAAATTCCAAAAGAAGAGCATGCATACTGCTCATTCAAGCATGAAGACAAGATTAGGAGGGAGCTAATCCCCAATAATATGATCCATTAAAGAATCTGTGAATACTATGAAGTATCTGTCCATGTTATTAATTGGAAGTAGCAACCATGATAAGAAGCACGTGTTCAGCTTGACTCTAGAAGAAGTCTTCTTCGAAAAGAAGCCTTGAATATCCTTGGTTGTCCATCTACATTTATGTTCCTATGGAAAAAGGAAGAAGTTGGAACCTTCAGGAAGGAAGGGCATGGAATCTATAGAAGATTCCATGGACTCCAACGTTGAAAAAGGAAGTTGTGATGAAGAACAACATATGTGAGAAATTGTGAAAAAGACCTATAAATGGAAGCATTGATAGATACAAGGCGAGATTCAGGGCTAGAGGGTTCTCCTAGAAGGAGGGATAAGACTATGATGAAAACTTGTTCTAGTATACCTCCACCTAAGACATTATATCTCTTGCAGTATCCATGGGTTGGAGTTTACATCAAATGGATGTAAATATTGTTCTTCTCAACAGAGTAGTTGAAGAAGAAGCATATAGAACAAACTCAAGGTTTTGAGGTATACCTTAAAGAGAGACCCATGTATGAATATATAAGAAGACCTTGTACGGATTCAAGAAAACTGGTGCAGAGCTTCTCATGTACAACAGAAGCATGGTGAAAAACTTCATATGACAGAGGAAGTGTATTGAAATGATTCTTCAGAAGTTCGGGATGATGGATTGCAAATCTATGGCAAACTGCCATGATGGCAGATCTGAAGAAGATGAGAGACTCTGTAATGTTCCTGACTTGGATAGTCTATGGAAACTCTACTAATGTGTGTGTAGGATTAATTTTTTACAACATATAAATGAGCATTCAAATAATAATGACAACAAAATATTGCAAAGCTTATATTATGAAATCTATGTGGAGTACAAATGTCGAATGTGGATGAATAAAATAAATCACTCAGCTAGATCAATGACAAAAGGATATTAACCAGAATACAATAGCAACTAAAGAAATAATACCAGGTACCCAAAGAATGTTTTGGAATGCAATGGATGAGATGAAGAACTGTTGCAGATATGACAACTCGTATGACAACTGTTGCAATTCTGAAAAATTTTCCCTAGTGGCTATACCTCTCGGAAATGCCTGGAAACTATCCCAAACAATGCAGATTGCTCTGCCTCATAGTCCTGGTGACTGTCCAGACCTCAACTGGTGTATCTGGTCCCCGGATGGATCCCCCTAGGGGAAATGCGTCGCCTATGCTATGGAAAATTGTGCCCTAGTGATTCTACAGTTGAAATTGGTTGATGTGTGTCTCAAAATAATCTCCTAGATCTACTTTGAAATGGGTCAGAAGGATTTCCCCGGATCTGAACTGATGATTGCTTGGGAACCCCAGATGTGTCATCCCCAAGTGTCACACTCCCAATGTCCAAAAATTGTGCCCCAGATGATTCATTTGTCAAAATCTGACGAGAAACCAGGAAAAAATGTGCCTTTCCTTCCTCTCAACTGGGTCGGAGGGGAATCTTTGAAATCTCCCTAAAAGGGACAATTCAATCCAATGAACCTCCTCAGAAGTTGCACCCTCACCCTAAATGAGTGTGCCCTTGCTACTACAACCTGTAGAATCGTTATTGAAGATCTATGGAAGATTTGTCTGACCTCCCCAGTGACTAGGGTGTGTCTCTCAACAATGAAATCACCCACTGGTGTATTCCTCCTGGAATCCACTGAGCTACCTCTCCTGAGATGTGCCTCTCTCCTCAATGACAAGTCAAAATATACATAATGATGAATTAGGTCATTGAACCTTCTCTTACAGTTGATTGAAACCCTAATTCACTGTCGACTTCTAATTTTAGCTCGTTTGTTCTATTTTTAGCTCAAATTGGCTTAAAAGCGCTTTTAGCCACTTTTAACTCAATGTCACTTTTCGAATATAACACCTTTGACCAGAGTGACCTCTAGTAACCCTATTTACCCCTTTCTGGCCCTGGCTATAGTCTAACAGGGTGGTTTAGACCATTAAGCCTCCTCTCTGGAGTTCTTATTTGGAAAGGGACATTACAGACTCTGATCCAGTAGACCCGTCCCTGAATCGACAATTGAATGGCTCGTTAATGTATTTGAAGAATACTCAGATGGATATTTGCTTTGCTGTGAAAATAGTTCCAGGTGGAACTTAGCCATGAAAATTGAATAACTGCAAAGCATGCCTTGAAATATCTTTGTGGGACGTTTGAGTTATGATATATAGCTGCATGGATTTATCAATTTAGATTGGGCAGGGAGTGTAGATGATAGAAGAAGTGCTTCTTGGATATGTTTCGGTTTGAACTTTTCCACAATATCATGGGCTAGTAGGAAACAAAAGTTTGTTGCACTCAATACTGCAGAAGCAGAGTATATTGCAGCTTGCGATGCTTGTACGGAAGCAATGCGGTTCCGTAAGATAGTTTCTGGACTGCTTGATCATGTGTTGGATTCGACCATGATATATTGTGATAACCATAGATGTGTGAAGTTCTCAAAGAACCCGATGTTCCATGACACGTTGAATCACATTGAGATCGAGTACTATTTTTCTTTGTGATAAATTCCAGAGAGGAGAAGTGGTTCTCCAGTATATCTCCATTGATGAGGAGATAACAAATATTTTGGTAAAGCCTCTGTCCAAGATGAAAAGTTTACATACTTAAGGGACAAGATGGACTCGTGGAGATAACTTCCTTATTGGAAACGGAATTGATTACCCCCAGGTTGGGAGGGAGCACTGATATGTTATTGATATATGGAAAATCATTTTCCAGTTTGGAAAATGGTCCAGGATGGGAAGTCACTTTTCAGTTCGGAAAGTGGCCCAAGATTTCTGATGGATAGTCATTTTCCAATTTGGAAAATGGTCCAAATTGAAAAGTCATTTTCGTAATGAAAATGGTCCGATAGATTGTTTATGTACCATAGATAGTGATTCCCCGTGTGGAGAGTGCGGGGGAATGGTCTAGGACAGTCATTCTTCTTAGCAGTCACTCTGAGTAGTGGTCAAGAAGAATGGTTTGCTTCTCTGGGCAGTCATTATTTCGAAGTTCATAGTTGTGAGCAATTTCAAAGAATGCTCTGTTATAGGAGGTTGGTGCAGGACATTCATTTCCATAGGAAATGGTCTAGACAATCATTCCCTAGGGCAGACTCATTTTTCTCTAGGTTGCACTGTGATTAGTGTACGAATAATGGCCCAGTTAGGTGAATGGTCCAAGTTCAACAATCAGGGAAAGTCATTCCATAGGGAAGATTCATTATCTCCAGGTTGCACTGTGATTAGTGTCAAAAGAATGGACTAGTTAAGTGAATGGTCCAGGTTAAAAAATTAGGGACAATTATTCTTCTATGCTTGAGAAGAATAGTCTAGATAGCCCATGTCTGATGTTTAAATTTCCAAGGGTGGATACTCTTCCAGATATCATAGATGTGAGTGGAAGAATGGCCCATATGACTTAGTTTGTATCATGATATTGTTATGCAATTTGATATCACATGATATGATTTTTGTGGAGATTGTATGCCTCTAGACAATAGTTGTATGCTACTGTGGTGGATATGATCCATTGGTAGTGACTGTGAGTCACTGGTTAGTAGTAGTGTGCTACTAGGAGTGGTTGTGTACAACTGGATAGTAGTTGTATACTACTATGTATAGACACAATTGTGTTTTATTGAATGGAATTGTTCTCATTGCCATGGAGACTACCACTAGTGTTGGAGATGATCGCCGACTATATAGATAGTCAGATTGTTGGTGGACAGACATTCTCCCTGTGGAGAATGGTCCAGGTTGACAGATTGTTGATGTACCATGAACAACTATTATTCTAGGACGTATGTCCATATTAGAAGAATGGTCTATCTCCCTGAGTTCACAATAGTGACCAGAGTGGAGAGATTTGTATAGGTTAGACATTTTCCCTATGTTCATAGTAGTGGCCGAAGTGAAAATGGTCTAGGACAATCATTCTTCCAGGACGTATGCCCAGATTATAAGAATGGTCCTCGTAGTTGTTGGTCACTATAATTGCTTATGTAACTAAACAATCAAGTGCTACATAAATTGTCAACCCAAGGAAGTCTGTTTATTTCAAAGGTAATCACACACTATATATGCTCAATCTCAAAAACAACTTAGAGTTGTAGTAAAAATATATTAGTCGCACTTTGCCTTGAACAAACTGAAGTTCTAACTTGAATTACAGGAAAGTAATCTACCTATTGCAGAGTTCAATGTTAAAGAAATAATTGTCCAAGAATCTTGGATTACATTAAGAAATAACAACTGCAAAAGGAAAGACCAGCTATTCTATAACAGAGAACAGGACCTTATTCCCCAAGCAGGAATTTTCAGCACCTGTTTCCGATCACCACACTTTTATGAACTCATTGGTAATTGAAATGATTAGCACACACTGAAGACTAGCTACCTCTTAATAGATAATAGGACCTTATTCCCCAAGCAGGAATCTTCAGCTCCTGTTTCTGATTAGCACACTTTCATGAACTCATTACTAATTGAAATAATTGACACACACTGAAGGCTAACTATCTCTTAACAGGGAACAGGACCCTATTCCCCAAGCAAGAATCTTCAGCACCTGTCCCTAATAATCACTCCTTCATACATTCACCAAACATGATTGCTAACTAGAATGATTAACAATTACCTAAGCATGAATCATATGAAAACAATGTAACAATCAGTAAAGCAGAGTTTCAGCAAGACAGAGTTTAGTAAAGTAGTGTTTCAGCAAAACAGAGTTCAGTAAAGTAGTGTTTCAGCAAAACAAAATTTAATCAATGCATGAACAGAAATAACACTAACACACTACAAAGCTAATGGGTGAATCTTGTGAAGAAGGTGGGCCCTCCCTTCTCACAAGATCCCCCTGAAACGAGAGAAACTAGAAAGAAATGCTCAGAACAATCTTTTATTCATCTGTCAACTGTATCATATTACAATGTTTGAAATAAAACACGTTCTTCTCTGTAAATCCTTTCTTAGCCAAAAAGAAGGTCCTCTCTAATCATGATTTCCTCTTATTTAAAGAGGAGAATCCTCTCGATACAATTTGATCATCAAATTACATGTGTACATCTGAGTCCTATTCTTAGTTAGATCAAATCTCTATACTAGGATAGGACATCCTAGTCTCCTGTAACATAATGCTATTACAATAGTTGAAAAGGTGCTAAGGGAGGTGTTGTTGTTTCAGCTGGAGTAACAACTTCTTTATTTGTCTTCTCGTTACTGCTGTTGTATGCTGTTTCAACATCGCTAATCGTGGGTTGTTTCAACAATGGGATTTACGTTTTGATTGTTTCAGCACGTGGTCACGCGACAGCGATGGTTAATTTTGGCTCAAGGTGCGGCTGTTGTGGTCAATGTACTAGCTTTGTGTTGTTGTTTTAGCATCGTAGACAACAGAGGGTGTAACATCTTTTTCTGTGTGAGTTGATGTTTCAACATCATAGACCACGGAGAGTGTAACAACTTCTTCTGTGTGAGTTGTTGTTTCATCATCGTAGTCCACAGACTGTTTCAGCCACAGGGTTTGCGCGCTTTAACTGTTTCAGCAATAGGCCTCAATGCTAATCTGTAGTTCAAACTGTTTCAACACTTATACATTTCCGATCAATGGTTAAGTACGAGAGTAACGTAAAATTATATTCAAAACAGATTAAACATATAGTAAAGAGAAGAGACGTTGTATACCTTTGGAAAGATAGGGTAAGGTGATAATGTGAGTTTAAATGTGAGTGAAACAAGGGTGTAAAGGTAGCAAAAAGTGTGAGCAAAAAGGTACATTGTATGGTCCTAACATCCCCCCCAACTTAAAATGTTGCATGTCCTCAGGCAATTTCAGTCTAAATCAGAATCTGGATACTGACTCTGAGCATGCAAGTTACTCAAGCAGTAGCTGTGGAAGGTGTTGTCTGTTGGAGCTATGAACCTTTGAACCCATTGTAACCTTTGCCAAGCTATTGTTTCGGCCTTCTTGGGCAACTTATAGTGAACTTGATATTTCTCTGCTGGCATCCAAAGGATAGGAAAATGAAACTGATACCCTATACAGCTTTCAGCACATTGTTGAATACACTTGATGTAGCTAGGTACCCTGTAGATGGCTATCTCAAGATTAGTGGGGCTGAAGGGATTGTGTTCTTGTCTTTTCCCAGTAGATTGTTTCCAAAACATGTTATTTGCTTGTAGGGCAACAATCTCTGTGGATTTAATGAACTGTTGACACTCCTGAAAAACTGATGTCTGTAGTTGCTAAATGTGTTGAGTCATCCTTGGTTTCTTCAAAAACTGATAATACTCTGTAACAAAGGTGGCAACATTTTGTGGTTCTGGCCGTATCCAGAGAAGGCGGTTATCCTTGTTATGCTTGGCAGCTAGGAAGTCATCCTGCCATATAATCTGATTGTTAAGGAAGGAGGTGAGTGACCGATTCTGGATGTCATCGACAAGAGGGTTAAGGTTAAGCTGTCGGTTCTCAGGGATGGCCTCATTATGAAAATATAACTCACAGAGAAGGCGTTGATCCATAGCAGAGGCTTCTGCAAAAGTTTTAACAAAATCTGTTGGATTTAACACTGCATGGGGTCTACCTTCTTTGATTAACTTGATCTGAAACCATGTAAGTCGTTCCATAAGGAACAGAGAGTAATTGCAGGATGGTTTCCTTGCAGCCAACAACTTTTGTGCCAAGTCAAATATCAGGAGCAATTTTCCTTTTAGCTCTTTGTTATGTTTCTTAAGGGTACGGGATTCCTGGCGTGTTTGCTCCAAAACTTCCCAGTTTGAATAAATGTTGTTTAGGCAGATTAGTCTGTGTTCCTGCAGGCTTTTGGCCTGTGTAACAGCAGACTCTTTTTTCTATTTGTCTATTATTGTCTGCTCATCCCATGGCTGAGTTTGTGTTTCAGTGTTGCAAGTGGTAGGCTGAGGTAGGGTCTGAGTGGCTTGTTCCACAAAGGTGTGGGTATTGATCTGGCTAGGAGGGGCAGATTCATCAATAGACAATGTTTGTACAGCTTTATTAACAAAAGCAGGGGCTTTAGATTTGGGAATTATTGTAGGGCAGGGTTCAGTTTTAATTTTGGAAGGTCTTGTTGGTTCTTGTGTAACAACAGGTTTTTCTTCTTTGATTGCAAAAGTCGTAGGTGCAGGGGAAGCTCTTAACATTGGAATTTGAATCACTTTATATCCTGCTTGATAATAGATGTCCCCACATTGACTGCACATATACTCTCTACATAGATTCTCTGTTGTATTTTCCTCTGTCGCTATGCGAGCTAGGGTGTACAATTTAAGTTCCTTCTCATAGGCTTCCTTTGCCGTGACTAGCTCTTGCTTGTAGGCTTCCAGTTCAAACCTTAGGAACTCATTTTCTTGTAGAACAGAGGCCATTGTTGGTTCTAGTTGAGGGGTGACTAGTTCTTGTGTAACATTCACCGCTGCACTAGCTGGTTCTTTTGGAGAAACTTCAGTATCGACAACTGATTCTTGTATTTCAGCTTCTTGATGTAGAGAAAGTAATGTTGCAGCACCCTGAGCATCTGACTCCTGTATCTCGGTATCAATATCAGCAATTGGTTCTTGTGTTTCAGCTGTAGTTGGTTCTTGTGTGACAGCTATAGCTGGTTCTTGTGTTTCAACTACTGAATGAGTAGATGGTTCTTGTGTTTCAGCTACTTGATAAGTAGCTGGTTCTTGTGTTTCAGCTACTTGATTTGAAACGGATGATGTTGCAACACACTGGGCCTCTAGTTCTTATGTTTCAGTGCCCATGGGTGGAGTAGGTAAAGATTCCGGAATTTGGGAGGTTGGAGGTGTACGGGGTTTTAGTTGGATGGGTTGGGGGTTTAGGGCAGTAGCAGTAGTGGCTGCCCTTGTTGAGGCCCTTGTTCATTTTCTTTGTAAGAAGGGCGGGAGGAAGGGAATTTTCTTTCGTTTGCGTGGGGGATTTTTCTCAGTGATGGGACAGGGAGAGTTGTCTGGTTTAGAATCATCGCTAAGGATATGAACGACGGGGGTGGATGATTCTGGTAAAATGTGGGACGGTCTTGGTATGGTAGGGAGGTTAATTGGATTGATTGGGTTTGTAGGCAGACTATTAGGTACTTCCGGAGGGTCTGGAGGGTTTTGTGGTTACTGTTCCTGAAGATTTTCAGGATGTTCAACAGCTTCTTGGGGGTCTATGGGTGGGTTGTTTAGGGGAGGGTTTTTTTGGGCAAAACCCTTTTGGATAAGTAGTTGAATGAGACGGTGATGGGTGAGTGAAAGGGCGGGATCTTTAGCCTTTTTACAGTAGTGCGACATATTTTTAAGACATCCGAGCAGATAATAAGGAATGTTTACCAATCTAGCATGTCGTAAATGAGACAACAGGACAAAATCAGACTGGTAGACTACCTGGTATCGGCCTTCACAGGTAAGGTAGTGCTTGACAAATTTTTCAACTTTTGGCCATGGAGGCAACAACGAGCTAAGTTGGACACCTCGGCCTTTAGGTTCAATTTGTTCCCCTGGCAAGAGGAAATCCTGTTGGGCATTAAGGATGATATGTTTGTGGATGAACAAGCGAATGTCATTGGTAGGGAGACCCGAAACCTGTGTTATATCCTCTTCTGTGACTAGAATCCGAACCCCTTGAACAATGGAATGATCTTCCTGGAGATTTCGAGCAAATTGCAGAACCTGTTGTTGATCAAACCCCTGGAGCCTCTGAAAATAACCGAGCCATCCTGCCTGCAAAAAAAATTGATAGAGTTCTGGATATAGTTCTAAAAGGGCTGTCGTGGCGGGTTCGTATTGTATAACAAGGCCTCCCATAGCTAACAGCTCAGTAAAATGCACCATCAAAGAGTCGAGTAACCACTTCTGTGCAGAGTGAGTTTTTTGGGTGAAGGCATGCAAATGGTGGTGAAACAAATGAAAGGATGGTAAATAGGAATGACGGTGGTTGATTCGTGTGAAATGATGGTATAAAATTTTGATATTTCCTCCCCCTGTTTTAAGTGCGGCTAATAATGATTTTACATGAGTGGTAATAATGAGTTGGAATCTTCTCATTAACTATAGTTCAATTGTATTTACATAAAATTTACATACCTCATCATTACCTTTTGATTCGTACTTCAAACAAAATATAGTGCCTGTCCATAATAGTTCTACAGTAGCCATGGCAGAGACTTTTGATTTGTTAGAGGAATTGTATCACGGATTTGTTTACTGGAAGGACAAAATGTAGTATGAAAGCGCAAAAGCTTATTGACAGAGAATGCTGAAAAGTTGGTGTTTCAGCAGTGGCGACATGTTGTTGAGTAGTGGTGTTTCAACAACAGGGAGAAGGCGAAAAATTGTTGAACGGTGGTGTTTTGGCAATGAGGAAATGTGAAAAATTGTTGAGCAGTGGTGTTTCAACAATGGGGAAAATGTGAAAAATTGTTGAATAGTGGTGTTTCAGCAATGGGAAAAGAAGGGCGAGAAATTGTGGGACGGTGGTGTTTTGGCAATGGGAAAATGTGAAAAATTGTTGAACAGTGGTGTTTCAGCGATGGGAGAAAAATGTGAAAAATTGCGGGCAGTGGTGTTTCAGCAATGGGGGAAGGATGTGAAAAGTTATTGGATAGTGGTGTTTCAGCAATGGGTAAAATGTGAAAAATTGTTGAACAGTGGTGTTTCAGCAATGGGAAAAGGCACAAAGTTGTTGAACAATGGTGTTTCAGCAATGGAGAAAGTCAAAAAGTTGTTGAATAATGGTGTTTCAGCAATGGAGAAAGAGCAAAAGGTTGCTGAACAGTGGTGTTTCAGCAATGGGGAAGCTTGCCTCTTCTTGAAGTAGGATCGTCCTTTCTTAGTAGGCCTGTGCTTTGATCGGAAATCTGCAAAAATCAATTGTAACATGGTATTTCTTGACAGGGATTATTAGTAAACGAAATCTAATCTAATACTAAAGAAATTAAATTTAAAAAGAATTAATTGCAATGAGGGGTAGGAGCCCCCTCTAAAAAGAGGTAATGAGAGTCTGCCACACATGTAGCCTTAAAATCTTCTTTGGAAATAGGGCGCTGGTATAGACAGAGTCGATGACCATTTACAAGTAACGATGTTTTAGAGTCATCGATTGTGAGGAGTCTTATTGTTCCATTGGGGAAAACTGTGTCTACTTCATAAGGTCCAAGCCATCTTGTACGTAGTTTCTCTTGAAATTCTTTAAACCGAGAGTCATACAGTAGGGCCTAATTACCTTTTTGGAATTGCTTATGCTTGATAGTTTTGTCATGCCATTTTGATCTTTGTTGTTGAATCATAGTTGTCTGATGAATGGCATCTAGTCTTTTTTCATCCAGTTCATTAAGTTGCTGCAACCTGGCTGTCTGTGCATCGGTCAAATCAAGGTTGATAGCTAAAGCAGTCCTTAAGGTTTTGATTTCAAATTCCACAGGAAAGACAACACTTTTTCCATAAACTAATTCATAGGGAGAGAATCCTGTAGTATTTCTCCAGGTAGTTCTGT
>ML782992.1:59443-94314 GCA_009831015.1 Picea engelmannii
AATCTTCTGTAGTATCCAGCATGTCCTAGAAAACTTCTTACCTCTATTTGGGTTTTGGGAGTAGGAAGATCTTTAATGACTTGTATCTTGGATGGGTCCACCTGAATTCCTTGAGATGAAATAAAATGTCCAAGCACTATTCCCTCACTCATCATCATATGACATTTTTCTGTACTTAAGGAGAGGTGGGCTTGTATACATCGTTTAAGTACTTTATCAAGGTTTTGTAGTGCTTCCTGAAAAGAAACACCATAAGGGGTAAATTCATCCATAAAAATTTCCATAGAGTCATTAAGCATATCAGAAAAGATTCCTATAACTTCTCTTTGAAAGGTTGTGGGTGCATTACATAGTCCAAATGGGAGAACTCTATAAGCAAAAGTTCCCCAAGGGCTAGTAAAAGTGGTCTTATCTTGATCTTGAGGTGCAATTTTGATCTGATTATACCCACTGAAACCATCTAAAAAGGAGAAAAATTTCTTCCCTGACAAATTGTCTAACACCTGATCAATGAATGGTAATGGAAAGTGATCTTTTTGTGTAGCTTTATTTAAGGCTATGTAGTCCACACATACTCTCCATTTCCGTTTTTCTTAGGAACTATTACCAACAGGGACACCCATTCACTGTCTGATATAGGATATATAAACCCTGCATTGAGCAATTTTTGAAGTTCTTCTTTAAGGATTTCTCTTAAATTAGGGTTCATTCGTCGTTGAGATTGGCAAATTGATCGACAATATTCCTTGATATATATATGATGAGTACATAATTCGGGAGATATTCCTTTCATATCTGTATAGTCCCATGCGAATGCTTCTTTGTTTTCAAGAAGTAACTTCATTAATTGTTGTGTTTCAGCATCTGTCAGATTGGGGTTTATGTTCAATGTTTTGCTAGGTTCAATTTCTACTGGTATGCTTTTAGAAGAGATGGTGGCAGATGTTTGAGGTGGGTTTTCAGAGTCAAGGTTTTCCTGACTATCTGACTCCAAAAGTGCAGCTAGCTGGTTGTGAGTTTCTGCAGTCACGGAGGAGGGTTCGCAAATAAAATTATTAATTACTTCATCCTCAGTGGCATCTTTAAGGCTTAGAGCTTGTCCGATAGTCAAGATGGGTCGAGTAAGATGATCATCAAAGTCCACCCACCCATACAGAATTATCATTATTAATCAAGGGTGTAGCGTGAGGGTAGAGGGTAAGCTGTTTAGTCTCGTAACCATTGAAAATTATCATTGAACCTGATCTACAGCTAATAAAAGCATCTGTTGTGGCTAGCCAAGGCCTGCCCAAAATTAAAGGGTGGCCCCCCAACTTTGTTTTAGGTTGTAATACCACAAAGTCAGCTGGATAATTCCAGGATTCCACTGAGATAATTAAATCTTCAATGACTCCCTCCGGTTTTATTGTGGAGTGGTCAGCTAATTCTAGGATAGTTGGCGTGTCTCTGATTTCATTCTACAGTTGTAACAGTTGTGAGGTTTCCAGAGTCATAATATTGATAGAGGCACCTAAGTCTACCAGGACTCGAGGGATTATCGTTTTTCCAATTTGTACTGAGACAGTAGGGTGGCCGGGATCACCATATTTAACTGGGGGAACTTTACCTGACATTAGTGCAGACAAGTCACCCATGACATGAACTGTAAGGGGATCTTTGATTTTCCTACTAGGTTTCTTAACAAAAATGTCTCGCATAGTCCTGAAATAAATTGGTACATCTCGGAGTGCTTGTAATAGAGGAATTTTGACATACAGATTTTGTAATTCCCCTAGAAGATTGAAAGCAGGTGGCTCAGGCGTTTTAGTCAAAGCTAAATGCTCAGGAAATGGTGGTTTTGTTGTTTCAGCAGCATTGTTAGAGGATGATTGTACCTCTTCAGGTACATCATGCTCTTTTGTTTCCTCTTTATCAGAAGAGGTAACATCGGCTATGATAGGTTCTACTATTCTCCCAGATCGTAAATGAATATCGTTGCATTGCACAGGGAGAAGAGAAAATGTAGGCTGGTTATGAATATCAATGCATTGCACATCTTTATTATTGGGTTTAGGGTTAGGTTGTACAGGTAGTTGGGGCCTCATTATTTGATTGTTTGGTGGAGTACCTGATGGTAAGGAGAGTGGTTGCAAAAATTGTGATTGAGGTAATTGGTTTGGGAATGGGGGTTGTTGTCCTCTCCAATTTGGATTCCATTGGTTCAGATATGGTTGTTGTTGTTGTGGAGGCCAAGGAGTCCACATTGATGGATCAACAAAGGGTGGGTTAGTTTGTTGCATGGGTGGGTAATTCATTTGATTTAGGTATTGAATTTGATTATAGGGAGGTTAATTCATTTGATTAAAAGAAGGATAGTTATTCCAATGATTAGAAGATGTAAATGGCATGTTAGGATTCATACCTTGTCCCCGCGGTTGCCATTGCCTTCTCTGTGTCAACAGATAAACAACTTCAACTTCTTCATCAGTTGGTTGTAGTGCTGCCTTGATTCCTGGTAAAGAAGGACATTGTTGAGTTTCATGATCTTTATCACAGATGGTGTAGATTGGATTTTTGTCCAATGGACATTCCCTTCGTGGGTGCTTGTCTCTGCATTTAGAACAAAAGATGGACAATGTTGCTTCTTCTTCTGCTTGCTTCTTTTAAATCTGCAGGGTTTCAATTTGTGAGGCAAAAGAGATTAACATTTCAATTTTAAAACCTTCAAGTAAATTACCTATTTTGGCTCTTGTTGCTCCCCCACTGGCTGATTTTTGGACTCTTGAAAATGTGGTGTCCCTGCTATTTGATCTATTTCTTGAAGCTCCTCTTGAACATCTTTTACATAGGTTAATAATTTCATCGTATGATTCCTTAGATATGTCCCCTTTTCCAAGCATATTCAGCATATCTAGACAGTCATCCCTTACTCCTTTTAATAATATAGTTTTAAGAATATCTTTACTTACATTGGGGTGACTGGATCTTTGTAGATTATACTGTAGCCTTTCTACAAAGTCCTCCAGATTTTCATCCTCTTTATGTATCATCTTAAATAGTTCTTCCCTTTTTTCTCTTGTTCAGCAATAGTCCTGGTATTTATTCAGGAATTTCTGTTTCATCTATTCCCATGTTGTGATTACATGGCCTCCAAGACTCATGAACCATCTTAGTGCATTTCCTTTCAATGTTGCTGGAAATAGCTTTAATTTTTTAGCATTGGAAATGTAATCATAACTTCTGCATAATATATCAAACTCAAAAAGGAACTCATCAGAATCCTCTAAAGACAAACCATGAAAGTTAGGTAGTGCCGAGAGTGGAATGTTCTTCATGGGAGCTACCTCTCTAGGAAGATCACCAATAGGAAATCCTAATGTGGAAAAAGAGTTTTCATCATTTACCTCTCCTTCAGGATCTGCCTGTTCTTCATGATGCAATTCTTCATTATACTCATCCATGTTTTCTTCTGTTTGCTCCCCTGATGAGATTGCTTTGTCCTCAATGTTTCCTGTTGGTTTATCGACTATCTCAGGACTCCAAGCCTCTTTCCCCGTTTCAAAGTTTGCTTGAAACGAAGGCTGGGACTTTGGTTTCCGAGAGTTTGGTCGTTGAGAAGCAGATTCAGACTTTGATATAATCTCGTCAATATAAGTCTTTCTTTCTCCCCTTCCTCTGCCCTTGCCACCTATAGGGTCAGTGTCTTTGGGGTCTCTACGTCCTCTCATGCAATCTTTATATCTGAAAGAACATAAGTTCTTTTGAAATCTATAATTACCTTCCCCAGCAACGACGCCAAAATGTTGGTCACTATAATTGCTTATGTAACTAAACAATCAAGTGCTACATAAATTGTCAACCCAGGGAAGTCTGTTTATTTCAAAGGTAATCACACACTATATATGCTCAATCTCAAAAGCAACTTAGAGTTGTAGTAAAAATATATTTCCTTGAACAAACTGAAGTTCTAACTTGAATTACAGGAAAGCAATCTACCTATTGCAGAGTTCAATGTTAAAGAAATAATTGTCCAAGAATCCTGGATTACATTAAGAAATAACAACTACAAAAGGAAAGACCAGATATTCTATAACAGAGAACGGGACCCTATTCCCCATGCAGGAATCTTCAGCACCTGTTTCTGATCACCACACTTTTATGAGCTCATTGCTAATTGAAATGATTAACACACACTGAAGACTAGCTACCTCTTAACAGAGAACATGACCTTATTCCCCAAGCAAGAATCTTCAACACCTGTTTCTGATTAGCACACTTTCATGAACTCATTACTAATTGAAATAATTGACACACACTGAAGGCTAACTATCTCTTAACAGGGAACATGACCCTATTCCCCAAGCAGGAATCTTCAGCACCTGTCCCTGATTATCACTCCTTCATACATTCACCAAATAGGATTGATAACTAGAATGATTAACAATTACCTAAGGATGAATCATATGAAAACAATGTAACAATCAGTAAAGCAGAGTTTCAGCAAGACAGAGTTCAATAAAGTAGTGTTTCAGCAAAACAAAGTTCAGTAAAGTAGTGTTTCAGCAAAACAGAATTTAATCAAGGCATGAATAGAAATAACACTAACACACTACAAAGCTAATGGGTGAATCTTGTGAAGAAGGTGGGCCCTCCCTTCTCACAAGATTCCCCTAAAATGAGAGGAACTAGAAAGAAATGCTCAGAACAGTCTTTTATTCATCTGTCAACTGTATCATATTACAATGTCTGAAATAAAACACATCCTTCTCTGTAAATCCTTTCTTAGCCAAAAAGAAGGTCCTCTCTAATGATGATTTCCTCTTATTTAAAGAGGAGAATCCTCTCGATACAATTTGATCATCAAATTACATGTGTACATCTGAGTCCTATTCTTAGTTAGATCAAATCTCTATACTAGGATAGGACATCCTAGTCTCCCGTAACAGAATTCTATTACAATAGTTGAAAAGGTGTTGAGTGAGGTGTTGTTGTTTCAGTTGGAGTAACAGCTTCTTTATTTGTCTTTTCGTTACTGCTATTGTATGTTGTTTCAGCATCGTAAATCGCGGGCTGTTTCAACAATGGGATTTTCGTTTTGACTATTTCAGCACGTGGTCATGCGGAAGCGATGGTTAATTCTGGCTCAAGGTGTGGCTGTTGTGGTCAATGTAATAGCTTTGTGTTGTTGTTTCAGCATCATAGACCACAGAGGGTGTAACAGATTTTTCTGTGTGAGTTGTTGTTTCAGCATCGTAGACCACGGAGAGTGTAACATATTCTTCTGTGTGAGTTGTTGTTTCAGCATCGTAGCCCACAGACTGTTTCAGCCACAGGGTTTGCGCACTTTAACTGTTTCAGCAACAAGCTTCAATGCTAATCTACAATTCGAACTGTTTCAACACTTATACATTTCTGATCAATGGTTAAGTACAAGAGTAATGTAAAATTATATGCAAAATAGATTAAACATATAGTAAAGAGAAGAGACGTTGTATACCTTTGGAAAGATAGGGTAAGGTGATAATATGAGTTTAAATGTGAGTGAAACAAGGGTGTAAAGGTAGAAAAATGTGTGAGCAAAAAGGTACATTGTATGGTCCTAATAGTAGCCCATAGGGTGGATTTCAACATCTGGGAGGACTGACACTATTCTAAGACGTAGGTCCAGATTAGAATAATTATCCTTGTATCCCATTGTGGGGCTTTCAGCATCTGTTGGGACAGATGTTCTTCTAAGACGTATGTCCAGAATAGAAGAATGGTCCTTGTATCACTCTGTTGAGTAAATGACTTATTCAACATCATGCCCAATTAATCAGATGGAGTTGGATTCAAGAGATGATGCATCTGATGCTATCATATGATATTGATAGTGGTGATGTTGCTCGTGAGTTGATCTACGTGATCATGAGATAGCATGTGTGTCTATGATGATTTTATTGGTTGAATGGTTTTTTGTGCTCAATACGATTTCCTTTAATACCTCCCTAGATAGGAGGGAGTGTTGATATTATGGTAGCTAGGGGAGGTATTAACCTCCATGTATAACCTTTGACCAAATTAGAATGTTCTGGAATATTGAGAAACCCTAAACAAATGTATAGAACCCTAGAAGACATGTCGACTCATTAAAATAATTAATATTCAAGTATTGGCCTCTAAAATAAGAAGTCGTCATGTTCAAGAGACAAAGAGAACTATAAATAGAGGGTGCTTGAGCTCATTTGGTCATTCACACTCTCACAGCTCACACAAGACAAGTGGTGTGCAAGTTTGGAGAAGGAGTGCAGTTTCAACTACTGCAACTGGGATTCTAGTCTTGGTTTCTAGTTTATGGACTTTTTGTTTGGTGAGCTATTCATGGAGAAAGAGAGATATGCTATCTCTTGGTTATCTATTGGGTCTGGTATTACTTCCATAATTATTCTATATGTCAAGGTTATGGTGCTCAGGGGTGGCTACGTGCCTAAGGTTGGGTGACAATATTGAGATATGGTCTATGGAAAAACGAGCACATCTCTTTTATTCTAACAAATGTTTCATGATGTTGTTGATGTTTCCTAGTTACTTGGTGTGTTTATGAATGATGTTGGTGTCAATAGGATGGGGTGCTCTACATGACCTCATACTCAATGATTGGATGGGTTATCACTTCTTTATGTCCCATTCTCTTATGATGTGACTATGGTGGAGTGGTTCATGTTGCCTTTGTGGGATTTTCCTAGGTGATTTAACTTTATGATGTAACATTTGTTGGACATTATCTAAGGGGAAAGGTGTTTCATGATGATAGTAACTCATTACCCTCATTAATATGTTATTTCTTGAGTTTGAGTTTGAGTTTTGACTCCAAGGGTGTCACTCACCTTTGACTCAAATTTTTTATTAGGTGACATGCCCTTCAAGACACACTTTGTGCTCCAAGGGTGCCACTCTCCTTTAACTGGTTTTGGTAGTTGACCAACCCTTGGAGTCAACACTCCATCCAGGTGACCTTGTGAGAGACTAAGGGATTCTGAGGAATAAGGACCCTGCTTTATTGTGCGCCCCTTAGAAATCTTCGTGAGTGACTGTCTTAGTCTGCCCTCACAACATCGTGGACCTCTCAAACTAGGTAATCGTTAACCTACAATTTGAGCCATGGAGGGAGTGCTATTAGGATATGAAAGGGATGTTTCCACACCTCTCCCTCAGTATATAGTGTATGTGTATGGCCCCCTTATTCCTTATGTGAGTCATATTAGCAAGAAATTGTTAGTGTGCATCCATCACCGAAACAATGTCAATGATCCATAAACAACATCATAATATAATCGATCATATGTCACATATGCATAAATGAAATAATCAAACCAATACAATCCACTCCCTGACTCAATCTGAAGTCCAAGGAGGTCCATTGATGCTTTCGACATCCACAATATGTCTATTGTCCTGCACACTCAGGGAACTCGTCAATAGCATCTATCAATATGCACATAATAAATAACATAAAACCATAATCCATCAACATCATCATAAAAATCCATAAGAGAAACAATAACCATTTACTCTAATTGGATCACTTGCATGCAAGTGTCCTCAAAGCATAAGTCTATAACATGTGCTCACAAGAACGGGATGTTACAAAACCTATGTTGCGTCCTCTTCCTATAAAGGAATTCTCCTCTCTAGAATTTCCAAATGTTTCATCTTTCATGTTCTCCACCTTCAATGTGGCATATCTTCATCCACCTTAGTTCAATGATCCTATACCTCCTCCTGTAAAACTCTTTAGTATACTTTTGAACACATTGTTTTATCTTCCTCTAGTTTTTTCAGCCATCTAAACACAATGTATTTGTAGTTTATGGCCAATAAATTTTCTTCAAGCTTGGAGACCATCTTGCCCCATGTCCAAATCCTAGGTGTGCATGATAAAGTAATGTTTGTGAAACAAGGTGGAAATTGTAACAGTGCATGCAATACTTGAAGTTGTCAATGAAGTAATCATAAGATTCTCTTATAAGCATGTATTGTAGGTTAGTTCTTAAAGTATTCTAGGGAGTTATAAGAATCTTATGGTCATAATAATGATTTGGAATTTAGTGTCTTTGGATATTATCAAAGAATATTAAGAAGTTACAGATGAAAGGAGGGGATGGTTACTAGCTAAGACTATCATGTTTTTAGGTTAGTGTTAATTATATATCATAGATTAGTTATGAATATTTGGGATAATGTTTTGTGGAATGGATATTACATGGAGAGACATGTGTTGAAAAAGATTAAGTAAAGAGTGATTATCATAGGTGTTTGTTGTAGATATTTGGGGTTTAATAATGGCATAGTTTTTCAAGTGTCACAGAGAATATTTCCGTTATCATGAAAATTCAAGGAAAATTTATATTGCATCACCGAGAAAACAACGTCATCTTTTTTAGGAGCTATTTTTAGTCAATTGATTGAGGATATTTTACACTCCTCAAAGTTATAAATTTGTACTACCACCTCAAGTGCAGTGATAGATTCAATAAATTAATTTGGTTCATGGCTTGGATTAATTATGGGTTATTCAATTTTACATCCATGCTCTTGAATTCTTATGTGGGTTGCATGTAACCATACTTCCCTAAAATTTAGATCTTATATATGATGTAATTTGAAGTTGACTTGGGTTATCATATCTCCATCAACATTCCATGTATCTACTTGTTTGTTTGAATATAGTTTTGCACCATCTAATGAGAAGTGATAAATACTTACTCCAATAAGGTGTGTATGATTTCACAAGGGTTCCAATAAGGTGTGTATGATTTCACGAGGGTTCTACTTCAAAAGGCATGGTTCATATTAATAAATGTGTGTTTAACTCTTGCCAACAAAGTGACACTTTGAGGTGCAATCCATTGATTCTTATTTAGATAAACACCTTATCTATATCAAAATTGAATACACACTCTCAATCAAGGATCCCTTGTCTTTGCAACGTATTTGAGTGTAAATAATCCTAGATATTTGTAGGTACCAATCTGAAACAAACCAATGGGTTGTTTGTTGCACTTGTATATATATGTGTGTGTGTGTGTGTGTGAAAGGATAGCATAAATATTATTCACAAGGCAGGCTTCCATAGCAATCTCAAAGAATCCTATAGAAAGATTGAATCAAGTCTACAATATCCTATCTTGGTTACACAAGTGTACCACCACTTAGATCAAGGTTCAAGGTAAACACGGGGTGGTTAAGTAAAGAAATTCCATATTTTTGTGTGAGATGTTTGAAGACAATAAATGATAACTACCAAGTCAAACAAGTCAAATAAATTCCCTGACACACTACAAATCAAAATAAAATCTATGGTTGTCATAACACTTGTGATTTAAGATGATTACTTTAGTAATATGACAAGTTACAACAACAAAAATATAGCAACCCTTTAAACAAAGTGATCATGCAATGAAAGAGGGCTGAAAATGCAATTTAAAACTAGGGTTTTAATAACAATCACTTGTTGAAATGTAAATGGCATAAAACAACCTCAACATATGCGAGACGTCTAGACCTAATTGGCTGAAAATTACAAAAATGATACAATAAGTGATGTTAAGGAGTATTCTAAGGTGAAGGATGCCACAAACCCTAGACGTTAGGCTACAAATGGTTGGAAATTGAAGAGAGATTACAAATAAACTTAAATATATCATAAGACATCAAAGGATGAAAGGAATTAGTGTTGGAATTATTATCATTGATGTCAAAGGATTAATGTTGTCATTAATGTCATATTACAGCTTTACAAATACACCAAGATTGATTTATATATACGTTTACAAGTATATTAAAAAAAGAGGTTCATGTGAAAAGGTGATTTTAAACCCATGCGTTTGGAATCCCATGGTATTTTCTCATGTATGTGCCAATGGTATTTGGAAAACTGCAATTAACAAAGGGGAATTAATTATTTAATTAATGGATTTCGTTTCTTTTTTAATTAACATGTCCGTTCATGAAGGGTTATGATAACGTATAAGAAAGTATTGAGAGAAAGTGTGTGGGTGAAAATTGTAATAGAATTTAAAGAAGTGAATGAGAAAAGATTAAATATCATTCCAAAAGGCGAGAGTTGTGAAATCAGTTTCAGGTCAGCTTGGCATTTCCGATATAGCTTATTTTTTGGGACATTTCAGATCGTGAAATTTTGAGGAGACGGAGGAGAGATCTTTGGATACATGATATTTTGGATACTTTCTGAGATATTCCCTGTGGAATATAGGGTTCTTGAATGCTCCTGAAATCAGTTTCAAACATGTAAGTTTGGTATTTTCGCTATAAATTATTTTCTAGGACGTTTCAAATAGTGCAATTTTTAGGAGATGTAGGCATGATCTATGGGTATATGTGGTTAAAATGTTCGATGTTGGTTCGTTACACTTTTGGAAATATGCCCTGTGGAATTTAGGGTTTCTGAATAGTCCTTAAATTAGTTTCAAATAGGTCAGTTTGGCATTTCCACTATAACTTATTTTCTGGGACTTTTCGGACTGTGAAATTTTCAGGGATCCGAGGAGACATACAAAAGTACCTCGGGTAAAAATTTCATATTTTTTTTTCCATACCTTCTAAAATATTCCTTGTGGAAGTTAGGGTTTTTAGAAATTCATGAAATATGTTTCAAACACATCAATTTGACATTTTAATTATAACTTATTTTCTGAGACTTTTTAAACTATGAGATTTTCAAGGATCTGAGGAGACATACAAAAGTACCTTAGGTAAAAATTTCAGACTTTGGTTTTCTATACCTTCTTAGATATACCTTGTGTAATTTAGGGTTTATGAATGGTCTTGGTATCAGTTTCAACCACGTCAACTTAGCATTTTCTCTATAACATCTTTTCTGGGACTTTTCAGACTATAAATTTTTAGGGATCTGAGGAGACATATCGAAGTACCTCATGTAAAATTTTCAGAATTAGATTTGAAAATTGGATACATGGCATGTTGTACAAGTTCTTTCTTTGGAAAAGGATAAAAACAAAAAGCTACCATAAATTTCATTTGGAAATTAAAATTTTGATCAAACCTCATGAAGGCAAAAGTAGCAAGTAGACTCAGTGAAGATAATGTGAATTTTTTCATCTTTTGAAGAAGTTATATGTACTAAAGAAGAAATCATAACTTGAAGGTTGGTTCTGCTCAATCAAAGAGATTGGTGTCTCTTGCTAAGTTGGTGCTTAGCAGTGAGGATTGGTGTATCCAGTAGATTGGTATCTAGGAAGATTGTAAGAGTAGGCTGGTTCCTAACATGGTTTGTACTAGTGGGGATTGGTGTCTCGAATAGGTTGGTGCCTACAAAGAATTATAAAAAGAAGTAATATTGTTTTCTCCCAAAAGGGTTTCCATGTAAATCTTGCGTTTCATGTTTTGTAGTTAATAGATCTCATATGTGATTGTTTTCCTATTGTTGAGGAATTTTTGAAAAGGTAAAATTGTCTTATACTGATTCACCCCCCTCTCAGTATAAGTGTGTGCTCAATAATTGATATCAGAGTGGGTTCCTTTGGAAATAATCTAACCACTAGAAAGTGGATCTTGGGGGTACACATGATTGGTCAATAAGGTTTCTCCACAAATAATGTTTTTTTCTTTGACAAAACAAACTATACCTTATGGAGCATAAGGATGCAAACATATTTAATGGCTCTTAATTTCGATATTTGACAATCTGTTGTGAATAGTTATAAAGCTTCAACATCTCCACCAACAGATGCAACTAGAAAGAAGCCTAGTGAAAAAAATGCAAAATCCATGAATGCCATCTTGTACAGTCTATCAGAATCTGAGTTTATCAATGTGATGCATTATAAATTGGAAAAATAAACTTGAGAAAAGCTTCAAACATATATGAAGATGGTGAAAAGTTTAAGAAGGAAAAGATCCAATTTCATAGAAGACAATTCAAGAATCTGAAAATGAAAGATGAAAAAATGTTGCATCCTATCTTCTCTATGTGGATGAAATTGTCAACACCATCAGAGTACTTGGTGAAATGATTGAAGAATTGATGATTGTACAAAAGGTGTTAAGGTCACTCCCCTTAATCTTTGATGCCAAAGTTTATGCTATTTAAGAAATGAAGGATCTTGATAAATTGACAATGGATGAATTGCATGGGATTCTCATTGCATATGAAATGAGGACTGGAAAAGAAAACCCATCAAAGAAAGAAACAACTTTCAAAGCCTCAAAGAAGACAAAAAACAAAGAACACAAATCAAGAGATTGTTCTAGTTGTGAATCAGATGCAGAGGAAGCACATTTTGTGAGAAAACTCAAAAAGGGATCCGGAAAATACAAAAGTAAGATTCCCTTTAAATGCTTTAATTGTGGAAAAGTAGGACATTTTGTTGCTAACACTACAAGGAAAAGACCCTCTAGCGGAGGTTATAGCGAAGGTTTTTAGTGTTACAAAATTGGAAAAAATTGTCAAAAAACCTCCGCTAAAACATATGTTTTTGGTAGAGGATGTTTTTTGTGGATATTATATCGGAACTTCATTATAACTAAAAACATTGGGCAGGCAAAGGTTGTAGTAGATGTTTTTCTAGCCGGTACGCTTCATGGTCTATATGCATCAGTGCATTCTCAAACATTAAGCATTGGTGCCTACATTACACCAAAAGCATCGGGTTAGTCCTAAAATATAGGGGCACCGGTGCATTTATACAAAATAACGCACTAGTACTTTAATAAAAAAAAATGCACCAGTAGAATCTATGATACTAAGCACCGATGCATTTCTATAAATTAAAGAAATGGTGCTTAACATTACAAGAAAGCATCGGGGATGTCTAAAAAAGATTGGGGCATCAGTGCTCTTATAAGTAATAATGCATCGGTTCCTAAACAAGAATAGGTCACTAGGATAATCTATGATACCATCACCGATACGTTAAAAAACAAACCCTACCAATGCATGATATTCAGAACACACCGGGGCGGAAGTGCGATACAAAAGCATCAGTGTGTTTATTAATTAAACACACCGATAAAGGTTTATTATTATTATAATTGTTGGTTAAAATATTATTAAGATTGGTGTTGGTTCCTTGTATATCAGCACCAATGCAAATTTAATTACAACGCTGATGTGTTGTATCTTGAAACGCACCGGTGTTGTTTATCATTAAATGCATCGGTTATCATTTTCTCTTTTTATAAACACTGACCTGTGACAATGCATAATTATTGTTATTTTTTAATTCCATTGTCCATAAAAAAATTGACATATATCTTATAATAGTATTTATATAAATTAAGTTTCGATTAGTGCATTTGGATACGATGTTTGGATTAATTTGTTATATCATTAGATTTTGTATCTCTTCATTATGATATTTAATCATCCATATATTTAATCAACAATGTAACATTTCACAACAACATTGGACAATGCAGTAGAATAAAATAAAAAATATTTTATTATATATGAATAATAGGCTCTTTGTCATACAAAATTGGTTGACACTTATTGATAACCCCGTGTCTTTCAATTGGGTAGGTCCATTACATTAAACAAAATGTTTGATTTTCAGAGACAATTATTTCAAAAAATACAACAACTTGCATTGATATCCAAATATATTAATCATCATTCTTCTTTGGAAATGTTGTCAGTGCTCGAGCTACTTCCATGACTTGGGTTATTTGATCGAATGTTTTTTTGATTGTCTCAATTGTTTTCTTTTTCTTCAAATGATTTCATCTACAAAAATAAAAATAAAGTGTCATGAGTGTATCTACATTGGTGAGAATAATGAAAATTTAAATAAATAATATACATGAATGCAAATTGAAAAGTGACATACCATAGCAAGAATTGAGTCATGAATGATACACATTTTTTCAAAACCAAATTTCATGCCTTCTGTCAACAACTCTTATGTTGACACATTTCCATACTTTGTTTCCTGCAAGTTTTATACCCCATAATAAATCATAGATTTAATATAAAATAATTGTTGTGTTCCATTAATTATAAAATGAGAGAAGTAAAACAACATAAGATACTTACAAATCCACAATTAATTTTTTATATGCTAACATATATTCACAACCCTTACTTAACCCAATGTCAATCAATTATTGTGATGGCTCTTCTTTGTATGTTAGCTCCTATTTGAAGACATTCAAGGATAGTTGTTGTAAAAAAATTAAAATATACAAAAATGATATCTTAATTTAATGTCATAAGGAAATAAAAATTACTCACAAACTTTTCTATCAACCCCTCTATTCATTGTCATCATGTTTTATGTATTGAATGGCTTCCATTTTGTTTTCTTTTCTGCAAGAAAATACTTGAAAAATAATATTTAATGCTAAATTATTTATTTATATGTACCTAATAGAAAATTTCAATGATTTCATACATTTGAAGCATGTTGTTGTTGAGATGGCTCTTCCTGTGATGAAATTATGTCCATTTGTTTTACCATCTCCTTGTACACTTTTTTCAACATTCCTATTGACATATTTTGGATATCGACTCTTTTTTTTTTTAAGTAAGAATCTATATATTACCTTTCATGAAACAAAATTATAGTAGTGTCGGAAATATCATGGAATTTTTTGTGTTGAATTGCCCCGAAGGGAAACCAATTCAGCTAGTCTCTTAGTTCTATGAGTAACTGGAAATTAAACAACATGTTTTGAATTGCCCCATAGGGAAACCGATTCAGTCGAACTAGTCATGCAAATTATAAGACCAAAAAAGACTAACTCCTGACAAACAAAATGGAAAAACTGTGTTAGGTGCCAAAAATGGCCCAATATGAAGCTTTCAGAAAAATTAATAGTTAAAAAAATAAAACATGCAAGCTGACACATGTATGCCTGTTGGCTCTCATGGTGTATGACATTTGCGTTTCTCCACATCACACTCGTCAACCACCTGGATAGCTAGAAAAAAAAGGCCACTAAAGCGGCTCGAGAAATGGTAGATAGTTCTAGAGAGTGTAGGGAGATGAGCAGTGTCGCAAGAAGAGATTCAATTTTATCCCCTCACATGTCCATTTGTTCCAGTCGAAAGCACAGGTCGTCCACATCCTTTCTGACCGCAAAGACCAGGTCTTGTAATATCACCACCGAGTCACAGATTCTTGAGCATAAAGCACAATCGGAGGATAAATGAGTCTATCCCTGAGGCTCTTCTAATTGAGCGGGGTAATCCTCCAGAGATGGAAATGGGACATAGGGTGGTTGCAAGGGGATGAAGGGTAGTGGAAAGGGGACAAAGGGTGGTGTTGGGGAGACGGAGTGTTGAGGTGAACTCGTCGAACGAACTGAGGTTGGTTGTGAAGATGAGACCAAATCCTGGATTGGGCCAAGAGTGAAGCCCGGAGAATTAACATGGATATCAAACCAATCCACATGACAAGCCCACTGCGAAGCAAAAGGAAAAATATTGCTTTGACCTAGAGAGGACTAGGCGGAGGAGGAAGGCGAGGAGCTAGGTGATGGAGCAAGGACATGCAGGAGCCGACTAGCCATAGCCACTTTGTTTTGATACCAGATAGGACCTCACTTTGGCTTCCTGCGAAGCTGAGGCATAACCAATAGGGAGAAAGAGTAAGGCAGGGCGACGGGGGCTGGCCAAGCGAAGAGAATGAAAGGCGGAGTCGAGAATAAGAAGACAAGCCACCAGTAGGAGGTAAAGACCAAAGAGGCTTGCAAACTGTATGGGTTGCAAATAGGAAAGAAGGAGGTATGATGGTCCAACCGAGGAGTGTCGCCATAATAATAAAATGGATATGATGTTCACACACGCATAAAGGTGATGACCAGCGTCCTTCCTGTTATCACTCTAAGAAACTCCTTAGGGTTGTAGACTAAGGATGCTTGGTAACTTAAAAATAATATGTAGGTATTCTTGGAACAATGGGATTACTTCAATAATTAATGTAACAGATAACTCATCATACATTCAAATGAAATAGTGCTTTTAGAAAACAATGATCAGATCAAGTAATTTCAAAGGAGAGGATGAAGAACACTAATCTTGATTGCCAAATACAGCTGGGTGTAGGGCTTAATACAAGATAGAAAGAAAATCCTTCACTTCAAATCTATGAGCTCAATAAAGAGATAATAGTCTTTATAAGCTAAGATAAATTGAAATCAAGTACAGAAAAGGAAGCATGGATATTTCTGATATTGAAAACAAAAGGAGACTGTAATTTTATTATACCATAAGAGTCTATACAGTGGCACAAAAATGTATCCCAGTTTGAACCCTTGTCTCTTAGAAAAGATAGGCATTTATAGCCTTTTACAATCAGTTTTTTAAGATCATGAAAACTTGGATCTGTATCTAAAAATAGCAAATCAAAGTAACTAATACAATCGATAACAAAGACTAGTGGCTAGGCTAGCATTCGAATTGTCTTCTATATCAAAATTTGACATATGTACTTCATTAGCTTCTGGAATCTATTGTCATGAAAAATGGTAAAGCCACCTGTCTTGGTAGTTGGATTTCTTCAATTACTCATAGTTGAAACCTTAGGAGACCAATTTAGCATGTGTTTTTCAAAATCCCCACAAATCTCTGCAGCTGAGTATTTTCTGACTAAGTAGTTAATCCTTTAATGCTTTGGAACCTCTTTAAATCCTTTGAAAATAGCCCTGCTCCATCTTTAGCTTTCAAAAATTATTTTTGTGCTTTCACCAGCTAACTCGCCTTATGATTCGCTAGTTAGCTGGTGAAAGCTCTGCCTTTCACCAGCTAACTGGTTGTAAATTTACCCTTTGCGCTGGTGAAAGCTCTGCTTTGGCCCAAAAAGGAACGTTCACCTCCAAAACCGTTTTTATATCAAAACTCAGCATGTCTCTGCTTTATCTTCTTGCATATTCACAACAACCTGGGCTAGCACTTGCAGATCTGGGTGTGACTTTTGTTTTTGCTTCAATTTTCTAATCTTCCTCTTAAGGCATTTTGCTAACCACCATAGACTATTATAGTCTTTGGTGATTTTCTTCTTTCTCTTCTTGTCCTTGACACTTTCACGAGCCAACTTTTCAAATGCAGCATTTGTTTCTGCGAAATTATCAGACAGAGTTTTGTATCTCTCCTTAATTACTCTTTCTAAAACCTCCTGTTGAGCAATCACTTCTTTAAGTTGCTTGATTTTCTGTGATTTCTTTGACCCTTTGCCCTTTGATGTTTCGCCTTCATCAATGGGAGTAAAAGTCTCACAATCCTGTGCAAATTCCATGGAGTGTTTAGGGATTTTAATGGCAGGGCTTTCATCTTCTTTCTCTAGCTCTAAATCTGTGTATGGTAGATTTAAGATGTTTGTTTTCTTTTCTATAGGCTGCTCTGTAGTAGTTTCAAAATCTAATTTTTTCTTTGATCTGTGAGACCTTATACCAGAGATCTTATCTTCTGGTGGTCCTGGAAGAGTTATCCTCTTCCTCGAGCTGCTTTGAGGGGTTAGTTTCCTTTTTCCAGCCTTCTTCTACTCATTCATGGGCTGCGTTTGGGTTTCGAATCCTTCCCAAAAAAGAAAATGTTTCCAAGTCCTTCCTCTTAGTTTTAGCTCCTCCGGGATTATCATTTTCATTAGGCCAAAATGAAAAAGAGTGTTCTTAATACTTAGAGGTTCAGCTCTAATCCTTTTACAGACTTTAGTTAAACTTTTTTGCAAGAAGAAAGGTAAGTTTAGGAGAGTTCTCCCTGTAAAATGGTCTAAGAGCTTGAAATGGTATAGCATCAGTTTGTCGTACCTGCCTTCTGAGGTTATGTAGAGTTGGATGCCCTTGAACAAATCCTTCCACTCATCCTCTAAATGAGAAAATGACATACTTTTTTTCCATGCATCACTTCTAAATTCTTCCTTAAGATATGCTCTGAAATTTAGGTTCTTGGATGCTGTTGTTTTGAACCAACTCTGGCCTGATCTAGGTAAACTGGTCGCTGTAGCAATGGCGAATTCATCCACGATGATTTCTAAAGACCCGACACAGGCTTTATTCCCATCGTATGTTTTAGTAAATGCTTCAGCTGTTGTTTGGTGACAGATGTTCTGTAACTTCTCAACATATCCCATGCAGCCTGTGTCTGAGAAGTGTTTTTGCACCTCTAGATGTTCTTGTAGAAAGGATAGACTGTCTAATTCTTTCCTTAACAACGAACCACTTCGTCTCCTTGCCATATGCAATTCAAAACCCAGACAATTTTGCACACAAAAACACTGTAATCTGTTGTTTGAGCCGAGGTTTGGCGTTGGTGAAAATGCTCGACGTTGTCTTTCAAAAACGAAAACATATAATATGCCTGTGGATGATGCGTGTTGGGGATATGATGCATCGATTTGATGTCACTAGTCGAGTAGTACCGCTCCTTTACCTGTGATGATGGATTTGAATTCACCATCTTCAACACCATTATCTCGTGAAGCATGCATTTCTGAACATGATCCGCTTTGAAATCCGATTTAGACGTGCAAAATCGAATCTTGATCATTATCTACTTTCACCAATGCCTTATAATGATTACGTGACGTGTGTTGAGCATGTCATCTTTTGATTTTTGAAAACATGGAGAAAACACACGTATTTCGCGCTTTCACTAGCTAACGGTCCGTGGGGTAATGCTCCTTAACTGTTGAAAATCGTCGCTTTCACCAGGTAATCATCAACTTTGAAACACACGTTAGCTGTTGAAAGCCTTTTCATGAAATTTTAAAGAAAAGACCTTTATGGATCGTCTTATTTCTAAAATATGAATTAAAAACCTAAGTTTTGCCACTAGAAGAACTTAAAACAAAATGGAGAAAACTACCAATAACCAGGATGTCAACCACAAAATGAAACCATAGTGACTAATTCATTTTGGGAGCTAACATTTGGTTCCAACTAGGATGGACACCTCCCTGTGAGGTGACCAAGAACCTAGCTAGACTCAGTAGCCTTTATTACAAATAAAAAAAAAATTGAAAAACAGTTTTTCTTAGTACCATTGGGCATGGAGTTATTCAAGTGATAGAAACAAAGAAAACAGAACTGAAAAGAATATGTACAAGTAGAACAGGGCTTTTAAGAAAAAGCCTTATGAAAAATAGGTCTTTAGAAAGCGCCCGTAATCGGTATTGTTCTGCTGAACCGGTGTTATGACGAAAGGACCTGTCCAGAGAGCATCAAATTTGTCGTGTTTCCCCTTCTCTTGCCTTGCTGCATCCCACTTTAAGACTAGTTCCCCTATTTTGAAGATATTTGATTTGACTTTCTTGTCGAAGATCTCCTTCATTTTTCCTTGGTGTAATTCTATCCTTTCCAAAAGTTGCTCTCTATCTTGTTGTAACTCTACCAAATTATGAATTCTCCGAGTCAAATCAGTTGGTTCAGAATCAGTTTCTTGTAAAAACTTTGCAACCGGTAGCACAAGTTGAACAGGAAATATGGCTTCAGTACCATATACCAACTTGAAAGGAGATGTACCAATTGATTTTTTACATGTAACCCTGTCAGCCCACAAAGCAAATTTCAGCTTGGAATCCCAGCCTCTAGTATTTTGTTCAAGCTGCTTCTTTATAATTCTGACTAAACTCTTGTTTGATGACTCAGCTAAGCCATTTCCTTGCGGATAGTAAGGAGTGGAATGTACTAGCTAAATTCCCAGCTCTTCACATAATTTCACCAAGTGCTTATCTTTGAATGCAATAGTGTTATCAGTGACTATTCTCTTAGGGCAACCAAATCTGGCAAATATGTTTTCTTGCAGAAAATTTATGATGACAGTATGATTGGCATTCCTGGTAGGAATAGCCTCAATCCACTTTGTAAAATAATCGATGGCAACAAGGATCCACCTGTGTTGACTACTAGAAGATGGGTGAATCTCACCTATGAAATCCAGGCCCTATTGCTGGAAAGGACCTGTGACCACTATAGGTTTGAGGGGAAGAGACTTCAGTTGTTGTTTGCCTTCAAATCTTTGGCACTTGTCACATGTTCTCACAAACTCACAGACATCTGAAAATAAGGATGGCCAGTAATAACCATATCTTAAGATTTTATGTGCGGTGGTTTTCCAGTAGTGATGTCCTCTGCATTCACTATTATGGAATTCAATCATGACCTTAGTTTCTTCTTCTTGGTTTATGCACCTCAAAAATAAACCTATTGGATTTTTCCAGAACAATAAGTCACCATTGATGCAGAAATTCATGGCTTTGAGCTTTAAAGCCCTTCCTTGTGTTTTTGTCAAATCTGAAGGGACTGATAAAGTTTGCAGAAAATGAACAATGTGACTGTACCATTTGCAATTAGCTAGGTGAGATGAGACCTGCATTTCCTCACCTTCTTTATCCTCTAAAGACTGAACATTATCTGCATTAATACTTACCAAATTTATTTCGAGCAGCTTACAATTTTCTTCTACTAGAAGTTTGGCAAGGCCCTGACCCTTCACAAGTTTTGCTGGTTTAATCTCAACATCAAATTCAATCAACTTTGCTATCCAATTACTCCTTTTTCCATCTATGTTGGGTTGTATAAGCACATCTTTATCTGAACTGGAGGGTACGAAAGCTATTACCTTGGCTTGAAGGATGTAAACTCTGAAATCTTTCAATGACTTGATAAGTGCATATGCTTGTTTCTCCAACAATTCATACTTTACCTCTGCACCCCTCAAGAACTTACTGAAGAAGGAAACCGACTGCTCCTGATCATCGTCATTTTTCTACAAGAGTACTACTGCAATTGTATCTCTTGAAGCAAATGAAAAAATGTAAAATACCTTGGCGAAGTCGGGGCTGATCAAAATAGGGGTTGTTGTAATGGATTCCTTCATAGCATTAAATGAGTGTTTGGCTTCTTCAGTCCATTTTACCTCGGATTCCTTTCTTAACATAGTAGTAATATTCTTTGTGAGTTCTGCAAAGTTTACTATAAACCTCCTGATAAAGTTTATAGTCCCAAGGAAAGACTGAATGTCCTTCTTTGATCTAGGAAGAGACAGATTTTTAATTGCTTCTACTCTTTTTGGGTCGATTTTCACCCCATCAGCTAAAACAATATGTCCAAGTAATTTCCCTTCCTTAAGTGCGAAATTTGATTTTTTTGGATTAAGAGAAATGCCATACCTTCGACATTTTAGAAATGTCCTTTTTAAGTGTTACGAATGAAGTTCATGGCTGCTCGAGAAAAAAGTGATATCATCAAGATATATCAGGACAAATTTATCTTTCTCTCCAACGAAAGCAATGTCCATCACCCTTTGGAATGTCACTCCTGCATTCATCAATCCAAAGGGCATATTTTCCTACATAAACATACCCCATGGAGTAGTAAAAGCAGTCTTTTCTTTATCATCTGGATGGACAACAATCTGGTTGTATCCAAAAAAACCCATCAATAAAAGACATCACTTTTGATCCTGACACCTTCTGCAAAATATGTTCCATTTTGGGCAGAGGGTAGTTGTCCTTCCTAGAGCACTTATTTAGATTTCTGAAGTTGATGCAGAGTCTGATCTCTCCATTCTTCTTCCTAACCGGTACGATATTTGCAATCCATTCTAAATATCTAAGAGGTATGATGATGCGGGAATCCAATAGTTTTTTGATTTCCCTTTCCATTGTAGGAAGCAACAAAGGATTAAAAGATCTAAGTTTCTGCCTAAATGGCTTGGTATCTTTGTTTAAGGGAATCTTATCCTGAATTACCTCTGTGTCGAAAGTCTTCAAGTCATCATATTGCCAAGCAAAGATGTCAGCAAACTCCTTTAGCAATTATCCATAATCAGCCTTTTGTTTTTCAATCAAATGTGAAGCTAAGTTGACATATTTAGGATCCTGTTCACTAGCTACATTATACTGCAAAACTTTTGAATCTTTTTCCCCATTTTCCAATTTGACAGCCACATCATTATTATCAAAAATCCTTTCCAAAGGGACCAAACCTTTAGGAATTTTGTTGGTAGACAGCTGGACTATTTCATGTGTTGCGATTTTGCTTCTGAATTTTGTCTTTTCAATTTCAGTGTCATGTTCGTTCTCCTGATCATTTTGCAAATCTGCAAACTCATCAATCACTACAAGAAATCTAGTGAGCTCAGCATCGTCTTCGAAAACCTTCCAAAATTTTACATTATCAGGGAGGGATGGCCTATATTTAACTTGAATTTCGTAATTCAATTTATGAGGCAGAGGGGGTATGAAATCACAAGCCGACACAACTAATGAATCAGCTAATTCATTCATTGCTCTGGGAATATATGAAATTTTAAAATCTGCAAAAGTATGAATTGCCCTCAAAACTTCATCTTTGTATGCCTTTAGCCTGACATGTTTTGCTTGAAAGGACTTATTCACCTGCTGAATGATCAAATCTGCATCTTCGAATACCTACAATCTTTGAATCTCCATCTCTTTGGCTGCATTTAGCCCCAAAAGTAGTGCCTCATACTCAGCAATATTATTAGTCACTTTAAAATCAAGTTTAAAGGACAAATGAGAAGTTTTCTTAGAAGGGGAAATCAATACCACCCCTGCTCCTGTTGATTCTTTGGTACAAGCAACATCAAAGAACATGGTCCAAAGATTGTCCTCTGCTGCTTCTGTGGGCTGAACTGTGGGCTTTCTGAGCATCAATGCATCTGGTAATGAATCATCAATTTGCAAAATACAAGATCCCATACCTGTGTCGACAACATATATAGGATGATTGGATGGATTTTGTTCGTCACTGATTACATATGCCAACTGTGATTCCCTATATAACCTTCTATTCACCCCTCCAAAAACAGGGATAGTAGCGTAGGAGAGATCCATTTGAAGAGTGCCACCTAGCCTCTTCATCCACGATCTTGATAACAGACTTCCAAATTTAGGTGGTATGTCTGCCACTACTATATCCATAATCATAGTCTTCATGGATGCTTGGGTTAAAGTTACAGCCAATTCCTTGATCATTCCAAGACATTTGACTTTTCGAGAGTCAAAAGAGAAAAGATCGTGATAAGACTTGGTGATCTCCAACCCAAGCTCATCCATGACTGCCTTTGGCATCAAATTGTGAGAAGCACCGGAGTCCAACAAACAGTTATGTAATGTTTTCTCATGAATATTTAGAGAGATGTAAAAGGGAGGACAACTTTCATCTCTGTCATCTATCATTTGGCCCAAAGTAATGGTTGGCTTTTCATCATATATGTTGAGAATATCAGCAGAAGGGGATATATATTTGGGATCTAAAGTTTTGAGGATATCCTTTTTGAACATTTCATTTTTCATTAACTTGACTAGAGGAATAAGAATTTTAATTTTATGTATTTCAGCCTCAAAACTGAACGAATATGGGACTTTATCAGTAACTTTATCAGATACCTTTACCTCATCTGAAGGAGCTTTCTGATTGCTTTGTTGTTCAACAGGGGCCTAACTTTCTGGAGTTTGATGCTTGACAGGGGCAACAGTCTTCTTAGGAGGAGCTGATGCTTTTTCTTTTGAGGGATTTGTTTGTTGATTATCTGATGTCTGATCTTTTTGCTTAACAGGGGTTGTGCTCTTTTCAGGAGAGGCTGGTGCATTATGTTGGGCAGTATCAGATTTAGATCAGAGATTATATCTATTCTTATCTTCTGTCGTGAAAATTCCATCATCAATAGGATTATCCTCTGTCTGTTCAGTCATCAATGCTTCTTCATAGTCATGTTGTGTCAGATAAGATTTCCCTGTCTCTTCTCCAACACAATGAATATTATCTTCCCCATATTCTTGATAATCACCTTCGTCTTCATCCATCACAACATTTTGAAGAGGGGCCTTTATTCTCTGATCTTCAGTAGGATTCTTTTCTCTTTGCAAGATCTGTGTTGGCTGATTATTTCTTTTGAAGTTGTTGGGATTTTGATTTGGGTTCCTGCCTACATAATCATAAGTGCCTCTTCCCTTCACAGGCTTCTTATTTTCAATCTTGAGCTTAGATATCTCAGAGGTTAGAGACTCCATCATCTTAGCCATTTTATCAAACTTTGGTTCAACACTTGATGAAGAAGAAGCTTCATTCCTTGGCCTTCTCCTATCAAAATTTCCCTTTAGCTTTTGAGAGGATAAAATATTTGATTCCACCTCAAGGGCAGCATCTTGCATGAGAGATAATGTCAGTGACCTCCTTTCTCTCAACAATAAATAGAAATCTGAGTCGAAAGCATCAGAATATGTGATTTTGGCAGAAGCATCTGAAGGTTTTATCTCTGCTGGTATTTTACTATACATCCGGTTAAATCTTTAGTGAAATCAGAGACTGACTCACTATTTTGTTTCCTTAGATTTCCAAATTTTGTGATATAGTATACAAAATCTCTTCTATCGCCCCAATGTTTCAAGAAGGTCTCATCCAATTGCTCGATTCCATCTATGGAACCAACAGGGAGTTCTTTGAACCATTTCCTAGCATGGCCATCTAAGCTTTGGACGAAAACTCGTGTCTAAACATCTTCCTTTTCAATATTAAGTTTTTTAGCATAACTATATAAAGCCTCAATATGTTCCTCAGTAGACACATCGCCTTCACCTGTGAATTTGGGCATATACTTCTGATAGTCTCCCGTCGGCATGGCTAATACTGGGTTTGGCAATATAAGTGGTGCATACCTAGCAACTAGGATTTGTTGCATATTTGTCAAAGGAGGTGGTGCAGCCATAACTATCAGGGGTGAGAAAGGTGATGGTTTCTTTTTCGAGTCTTCAACACTGGAGGAATGTGAAGGAGGTGAATCTTCTAATGGGAAAGAGGTCTTATATGGGGCTCTGTAAAAATTTGCAAGTTGTCTAGCTAAGATTTCTTCACCTTTAGCAAATAGCTCTTGGAGAAGATGTTCAAAAACAAGGAAGCTAGTATAAATGTTTAAATGATCTTCTTGTTGCTGAGAATGAAAAGACTCAAGAGAAGAAGAACTAGGACTCCTTTCTAAAGTCTTGGATGTTTTTTCAATCAAATTTGAAACTATCAATTTATCATCATTAATACTTTCCTGTTGATCAAAAGGAGTTTGTTCTTCTACAGTATTTACAACTGTTTTTTCATCAGTACTCTTCGAAAAGAACTCAAATTTTTCTGTAGTAGATTTTCCAGAACTAAAATGAGGATTACCTTATGTATCTGATTTTGAAGTTTGACCCTGAATTGTCTTTCCTTTCCTGAGAATTAGTTCTGGATTGGACACTAGTGTGATAGGTGATTCTTGAGGATTCGACCTAGTACTGATCCTCTTAGGAGCCAGGATGAACTTGTGGAGTCGCTAGATAGATAATTACAACCAACTAAAATGTCTAATCTTTGTCTATCATCAAAGATCAGCTCTGTGTCGTATCCCAGGAAAGCAGAACTTAAATTTAGTCTCCTCGGCAACGACGCCAATTTGTTATCACTCCAAGAAACTCCTTAGTGTTGTAGACTAAGGATGCTTGGTAACTTAAAAATAATGTGTAGGTATGCTTGGAACAATGGGATTACTTCAATAATTAATGTAACAGACAACTCATCATACATTCAAATGAAACAGTGCTTTCAGAAAACAATGATCAGATCAAGTAATTTCAAAGGAGAGGATGAAGAACACTAATCTTGATTTCCAAATACACCTGGGTGTAGGGCTTAATACAAGATAGAAAGAAAATCCTTCACTTCAAATCTATGAGCTCAATAAAGATATAACAGTCTTTATAAGCTAAGATAAACTAAAATAAAGTATAGAAAATGAAGCATGGATATTTCTGATATTGAAAACAAAAGGAGACTGTAATTTTATTATACCATAAGAGTCTATACAGTGGCACAAAAATGTATCCCAGTTTGAACCCTTGTCTCTTAGAAAAGATAGGCATTTATAGCCTTTTACAATTAGTTTTTTAAGATCCTAAAAACTTGGATCTGTATCTAAAAGTAGCAAATCAAAGTAACTAATACAATTGATAACAAAGACTAGTGGCTAGGCTAGCATTTGAACTGTCTTCTATATCAAAATTTGACATCTGTACTTCATTAGCTTCTGGAATATGTTGTCATGAAAAATGGTAAAGGCACCTGTCTTCGTAGCTGGATTTCTTCAATTACCCATAGTCGAAACCTTAGGAGACCAATTTAGCATGTGTTTTTCAAAATCCCCACGAATCTCTGTAGCTGAGTATTTTCTGACTAAGTAGTTAATCCTTTAATTCTCTAGAACCTCTTTAAATCCTTTGAAAATAGCCCTGCTCCATCTTTAGCTTTCAAAAATTATTTTTGTGCTTTCACCAGCTAACTCGCCTTATGATTCGCTGGTTAGCTGGTGAAATCTCTGCCTTTCACCAGCTAACTGGTTGTAAATTTACCCTTTGCGCTGGTGAAAGCTCTGCTTTGGCCCAAAAAGGAACTTTCACCTCCAAAACTGTTGTTCTATCAAAACTCAACGTGTCTCTGCTTTATCTCCTTGCATATTCACAGCAACCTGGGCTAGCACTTGCAGATCTGGGTGTGACTTTTGTTTTTGCTTCAATTTTCTAATCTTCCTCTTAAGGCGTTTTGCTAACCACCATAGACTGTTATAGTCTTTGGTGATTTTCTTCTTTCTCTTCTTTTCCTTGACACTTTCATGAGCCAACTTTTCAAATGCAGCATTTGTTTCTGCAAAATTATCAGATAGAGTTTTGTATCTCTCCTTAATTACTCTTTCTAAAACCTCTTGTTGACCAATCACTTCTTTAAGTTGCTTGATTTTTTGTGATTTATTTGGCCCTTTTCCCTTTGATGTTTTGCCTTCATCAGTGGGAGTAAAAGTCTCGCAATCCTGTGCAAATTCCATGGAGTGTTCAGGGATTTTAATGGCAGGGCTTTCATCTTCTTACTCTGGCTCTGAATCTGTGTATGGTAGATTTAAGATGTTTTTTTTCTTTTCTGTAGGCTACTCTGTAGTAGTTTCAAAATCTAATTTTTTCTTTGACCTGTGAGACCTTATACCAGAGATCCTATCTTCTGGTGGTCCTGGAAGAGTTCTCCTCTTCCTCGAGCTGCTTTGAGGGGTTAGTTGCCTTTTTCCAGCCTTCTTCTGCTCATTCATGGGTTGAGTTTGGGTTTCGAATCCTTCCCAAAAAAGAAAATGTTTCCAAGTCCTTCCTCTTAGTTTTAGCTCCTCCAGGATTATCAATTTCATTAGGCCAAAATGACAAAGAGTGTTCTTCATACTTAGAGGTTCATCTCTAATCTTTTTACAGACTTTAGTTAAACTTTTTTGCAAGAAGAAAGGTAAGTTTAGGAGAGTTTTCCCTGTAAAATGGTCTAAGTGATTGAAATGGTATAGCATCAGTTTGTCGTACCTACCTTCTGAGGTTATGTAGAGTTGGATGCCCTTGAACAAATCCTGCCACTCATCCTCTAAATGAGAAACTGGCATACTTTTCTTCCATGCATAATTTCTGAATTCTTCCTTAAGATATGCTCTGAAATTTAGGTTCTTGGTTGCTATTGTTTTGAACCAACTCTGGCCTGATCTATTTAAATTGGTCGTTGTAGCAATGGTGGATTCATCCACGATGATTTCTAAAGACCTGACACAGGCTTTATTCCCATCGTATGTTTTAGCAAATGCTTCAGCTGTTGTTTGGTGACAGTCGTTCTGTAACTTCTCAACATATCCCATGAACCTGCGTCTGAGAAGTGTTTTTGCACCTCTGGATGTGCCTGTAGAAAGGACAGTCTATCTAATTCTTTCCTTAACAATGAACCACTTCATCTGCTTTCCATCTGCAATTCAAAACCCAGACAATTTTGCACACAAAAACACTGTAATTTGTTGTTTGAGTCGAGGTTTGGCGCTAGTGAAAATGCTCGACGTTGTCTTTCAAAAACAAAAAACATATCATATGCCTGTGGATGATGCATGTTGGGGATATGATGCATCGATTTGATGTCACCAGCCGAGTAGTACCACTCCTTTACCCGTGATGATGGATTTGAATTCGCCATCTTCGCCATTATCTCATGAAGCATGCATTTCTTAACATGATCCGCTTTGAAATCCAATTTAGACATGAAAAATAGAATCTTCATCATTATCTACTTTCACCAGCACCTTATAATGATTACGTGATGTGTGTTGAGCATGTCATCTTTTGATTTCTGAAAACGTGGAGAAAACACACGTATTTCGCGCTTTCACCAGCGAACGGTCCGTGGGGGAATGCTCCTTAATTGTTGAAAATCGCAACTTTCACCAGCTAATCATCAACTTTGAAACACATGTTAGCTGTTGAAAGCCTTTTCATGAAATTTTAAAGAAAAGACCTTTATGGATCGTCTTATTTCTAAAATATGAATTAAAAACCTAAGTTTTTCCACTAGAAGAACTTAAAACAAAATGGAGAAAACTACCAATAATTAGGCTATCAACCACAAAATGAAACCATAGTGACTGATTCATTTTGGGAGTTAACACTTCCTCCATCACTGGGACGAAAATCCAGAGGGAGGCATGTTGGAGTAGTTAGTTAGGATCTCTCAAAAATGAAGGCTACTGGTAGTCATCGAGGGGTAATAAAGGAAGGGGGAACACTGCATGTGTTTGTCACATGGTCTGTGGAGAGGTGGTAGGTGTTGTATTTTCCCATGGACGTGTGGATCCTGTTGACACCCCATCCGGGGTGGATATCAGTTCGTTGATCCTTTGGGATTTTCATAATCTTCCTAAAAAAATTAACATGACAAAAAACTATTTTTATATTGATATATGAAAAATAAATATTACAAAATTGATATTGATAAGGAAATGGTTTGTAGTAATATATACATATTCTCGAAAGTCATTTTTAGGAATATTACTTTTTGAATGATTCTTTTAAGTTGTTGTATGTTTTTGTTATTGCAATTCTAACATGTCATTGACCATTTCTCTGAAAACGCTTCATGTAGTTTAGGTATAACTTGGTTCTTGGAATCATTGGATTGATTTCTGTATTGTAAGTGGAAAGTATGTCTATACGTTCATTCCACTATATCTCTCATATTTTTGTAAACATTTTCCCCCCTTTCATTAACCTCCAACACCACTCCAGATGAGCTAAGGACATTTCATCATCATTTACATCTTTTATAATTTTTGTTTTCTTAGGATGACATTTTGTTCCTTCGTTGTTGGTCCCTGTAGAACATTAAACATATGTGAATTAATAGATTGTTTGAAACATGTTATCTAATATTTTTAAGTATATTATTAATGAAAATTCAAAAAAGAACTCATATTGAATATAATTTTTTCATTCACCCGATTCTTCCTTTTGCAATTTTTCCATCAAGTTTTTACACTCTTTTGCACTTAGATCGCAAAGAATCTTATCGAGCTTCTTCATTTTGTGGCACTGCAGCATGCACACTAACCAATACATATTAGTTAAACTTACATATAGTTCAAACATATTAATTTTGTATAGAATTTACAAAGAACTTGTCTATTAACATATTAATTTTGTATAGAATTTACAAAGAACTTGCATTTTTTTCCTTTTTGGATGTGTTATCGTTGTGTCAATCAGAATTTTTGTTACTTGAACTATTCTCACACTTTTTTTTTTATCAATATATGTCCTGTACCATTCAATACACAAGATATTAAATATATTTTATAAATAAATCATATAATTTTATGCAAAAAAAGTTTTCGATGCGCTTTCACAATACAAAAGCACTGGTGTGTTCCATATATGAAGCACATCAATATCAAAAATAGATTTTTAAAAAACTATAAATTACAACAGTGTGATATGTATCGTTATCAACACCAATCCAATAGAAAAAAAGAAAGGAANGCTTTCACAATACAAAAGCACTGGTGTGTTCCATATATGAAGCACATCAATATCAAAAATAGATTTTTAAAAAACTATAAATTACAACAGTGTGATATGTATCGTTATCAACACCAATCCAATAGAAAAAAAGAAAGGAAAAAAATACCATGAACAAATAAAATTACACATCAATGAACAATTTTTTTTAATTATGTTGCAACATTACTGGTGTGTTTTATCCAAAAGTGCATCGATGTGTTAGAGTCAATCAGGAACACTTATTACATGAAACCATTTTTTTTTTAAACGTGACAGGGCCGAGAGGGTTTGGATCCGATGCATCACATGTCAAACGTCTTTTATATGGAAACATAAACCCATTAAATCTAAAATGCCTAAAATGAAAAGTTGTAATTATAAAGTGATAGAGGGAGTTAAACCCTAAGGTGAAATTTTGTAGTCACATAAGCAAAAAGAAGCAAGGGTTTAAGGTAAGTATGTATTTTATTTTTATTTTTTTTCTGAATTTTAATTAAATATAAATAGAGATACAAATTGTAAAAAAAATATTATTAAAATCAACAATAAAATTTAAAATTTTTACTATGCAGGGTTTTGAGTGAATCACAAAACCCTTCAAATTCTGATTTTTTGAATAATTTTGTTGCTCCAAAAGGGTTTTGAATGAATCACCATACCCTTCAAATTTTGATCTTCTGAATAAGTCTCTTGTTCCAAAGTATTGATCTGTTGTTCCACAGTGCTCCCATGTATGTCTCTCTTGCAAATATCTCCCCGGTAAATTTTGAAAAAATAATAAAATATTGAATAACTTAATATCGAGGAAATATTTTATGAAAATGGTTTTAAATGAATCACCATAACCTTCAAATTCTGATATTCTGAATAATCATGTTCTTCCAAAGTATTATGTTGCTCCACAATGCTCTCTGGTATGGCTCTCATCTCTCCACTACAATTTTTGGTAAAATAATGAAACAATGAATAGATTTTTACTATTTAAATAACTTTATGGAATTAGATTTTAAATTTTCACTCATCCTACAATTGTAAAAAAACAAAGTTGCAATTTTTTTAAAGCTTTTCGAAACTCTGGTGCATCTATTAATATAACGCATCGGTGTGTTTCTGTATCCAACACATTAGTGTGCTGAAATTGTTTGGTGCATCGATATCAGATAATATTGTTTTATTTGTTTACAAACTGGTGTGACTCGTAAATAAATGTCCTGGTGCTTTATATTGTTATATACACATTGTTGTGTGTTGTTTAAATAAGAACACCGTTATGATTTCAAATTTATCTGAATTTTTATTTGCACACAAAATAGTATATTCATCTAAAATTATCTTTTAGGATGCATCCACATGATTTGCAGTACTCCATAGTATACATTTTCTACTTAAATTTGCCTTATTCTTAAAAAATTATTGTTGATTTTGCTCAAATGTAGGGAAAAAATCTTATAATATCAAATGGCCAATTCTTCAAATTTTATCCTGTTCCATATTGCTGAAAGTCCTGGGTGAAGTTCTCCCTTTCCATCTCCAATAAGTTCAGATTTTATTTATATTTCGATTATCTAATTGAATTAATTTTTTTTATCCTTGTCAATCTGAATAAAAATGTATCCAAATTTGCAGGATCCTGATTCAGAATAGATTTCAGATGTAGATAATATTCCACCAATTCAAAAATGTCAGAAGCTCTTATCAGGAGCAACATACCGCAAGCAGTTGGTAGATGAAAATGGACAATCGCTTTATGTTGTCAATAGTAACATGCCATCTTCCAACCACAAACTCGGGTCAGCGATGATAATAATTAATGTTGGGTATAATGTGATTTGAACAAACCAATTGCATTGTGTTTACTAATATCATTGATGTAGTAATATTCAATATTTTTGAAATTAGGATTCTGATGATGAGAGAACTACCTATCATCTTCCATTTCACCCCACTACAATGTCAAATCGAGAGAAATTTGAAATAAAAGAACAAATCGGAGAGAAATCATACCAAGAATGGTTGAATCAACCACCTATTCAATTCCCAATACGTCTAGATTCACCAATTAGGAATGACGGCAACAATAGTAGTTCTTCACAAGTTGGCAATGGAGTCAATGAAATAGAGGTTGGTATGACTGATTATTTACAAGATACAACTTCCATGGAGACAATATTGTTAGATGCATTCCAGAATGATGAGCGAGGGGATGATGCTCATATCACTTATACCTTATTGGAAATTCTGAAATCTGCTTCCACCACCCCTCTCTTTGGATCTAGTCGATCAAATCCTACCCAACTGGGGACAAAAATGTTACTATACAACTTGAAATCAAAGTTTGGCATGTCAAACGCATGTTTCTCAGCAATATTGAGGTAATTGACTATCATTAAGTCCCTTATAATTTGAGAAATCTTGTCACACAATCAACATTAAAAACATTTGATTTTATGAACTGTAAATGACATTTTACATTTCTATTTCCCACTAACTACAGGTTATTCAAAGATAAGGTCCTTCTGAGTGATAATGTCTTTCCCGGTAGTTGTGAAGAGGCAAACCAGATGTTGAAAATATTGGGTGTTGAGTACATATCATATCATGCATGTCCAAATGATTGTATTCTATATAGAGGAGAATATGCAGACAAAGAGATATGTCTGAAATGTGGGCATGATAGATATCATAAATCAAATAAAAAGGGTAAATCAGATTGTCCTTCTCATAATATATTGAGGCACATGCATATAATCCCAAGGATTCAAAGGTTTTTTCGTTGCAAAGAATTAGCTATGTTGTAGGGATGGCATGCCTCACACAGGACTGTAACAATGGTATACCTAGAATTTTGATGTGTATAGAAGGTGGCATTTATCCATTTATTAATAATCCTCTTACCCTTGGACACACTCAAGCACTTGTATAAAGCACTTTTGATAGTGATATGACTTTGATCTTTATGTATGTTAGGGAAATAATTTTAAGATTTGCATTGTAATTCCTTTCTTGAGCATTTGAGTTGTGAATATTTTAAACCATGAATGAGTTATTTAATTAATTTTTTTAATTTTATATATATGCAATGACATATAATATTTTTATAGTTGGCAACATGTTTAGATATTGAATGGTAATATTTGAATTTACATAGTTTCTTATTTATCCTACTAATCTATGTTGATATTAGAAGTAATAATATGGTTGATATGCATGTTTAATAGTATTGTTAGCACTGAAAGTCACACTTTGATTGCTAAAGTGTGAGCTCAGCACCCATCAGTAGGTTTAAAGATAAGTTTTTATGATAATATCAAATGGATCAAAACTCACTCAGAAAAGTGAAATCACCGAAGGTTCCAGAATAGATGTATCGGCAAGTGAGGTCTTGGGTAACTTAGATCAGGATTTTAAAGAGTAAAATGGGTAGATATAATACTTAATGAGAAAAATGAAAATGTCTACCACTCACATTAGGAAATACTAGTAGACATATGAGGAAAACCTTTTGACATAAGAAATTTAATCAAAAGATAAACTCTAATAAAATCATAGCAGCATCACAACAAAACCTCCATTGCAATACAGGTACAATAAATCAAATGAATCATTCAAATGATAGTAGAATCAAAGTAGTATTGAGATAAGATAATGGAAAGAAACTGATTTCTATTAATAAAAAAGTGTCAATTCTAATACACAAAATCCAGAGATGGCTTTGTAACTTCACAACTTCAAAAAAGTATGAGTCTCATTACAATCCTTCCAGCCCTTCAATGATTTTCAATCTCTACGTTATGTCCTAGGCTGCCAATGATAGATTTACAATTTGAATTCCCCTTATTGCATAGGATTCCCACACCTAAAGGTGGAGTGACTACATATGTACAACAAAAAAGTAACAAATTGCTAAAAACTAAGCTCATGTTGGTAACCTCCTTGATCATATTAAATGTGCTTGATGGTGTGTGATCTGAGTGCATCTCCCTTGGTCATGTGTCCCTCTAGCCTTCAATTGAACGTATAGCAGCTGTCATAACTTTATATTCGCATTTGGAAATAATTTATTCCTCCAAAACCTCTAGATCAAGGCTTCACAACACAGTTCGCAGCGCTAGGCACTGCAAACTCTCCTATAGCTTCTCTGTTTGTTTGAAAATGCATCAAAACACTCCAAAACTTATCCCAAGTGTCAAAAACTGCTATAATAATATATGATAGTGGTATAATACATAGGAAGGCTTAACACATCCTCAACTAAATCCTGATTTATCAAACATGACTGTCTTTAATTAGAAAAATACCAAAACAAAAAACTATCAAAAATGGCATGAATCAAGGTGTCCATCTTCTTCACTTTCTGACTTTGGAGCTCCTCCTAGTGGAAACTTTAGCTAATATATCCAAATTCTTCTTGGTCAGATCCTCTATGAGAGGTTGCAACTCCATCTTTATCCCTTATATCTAACTCTGGTAGGCTATGTTATGTTTGTACAAGTTTCTAAGCTTTTTGTGGAGAGGTTGAAATATTTTAGCTATAAACTTAGCCTTTTCAAGAGTTCCACAATACATATCCATAAGATCACTTAACTTATTTTCAACCAAATCCTCCCTTTTTAGTTTAAAAATTTCATTCCTTGCCTCTTTAAGTTGTCTATTTAGCCTCTTAAAGGTAGGATTTTCTGGAGGAGTAGTTATGTCTACAATTTCAATGGCCTCTTTGATAGGTACACTTTTTCCATTTCTCTAGATGGGGTATATCACTGACACTTTCTCCACAATGCTTTCATGTTTTTCTGATGCTCTAGTAATAGGTCTTGTGGCCTTGACCTTGTCTATAGCAGGTGGTGAAGAGAACAATAACTTTCTCCCTCTTACACTTGTGGCTCTAGTTGAAGGAGTCTCCTGATCCGCAGGATCTTTTAAATGATTATGGTTGAGTTTTAAACTTGCATGTATAAATTAACCATTTGAGAAATTAATGAAAGAATGAGGAAAGAAGAGGATTATATCAGCCAAATACACATATGCAGATCTGAAATGAATAAT